>JAQZBX010048764.1:0-20109 GCA_029593785.1 Cabassous unicinctus
GCTCTTTTGGAAGCCTTTCATGAAATCATTGCACGTTTATTAAGCACAGCTGTGGCCACACATGATCTGGCTCCCAGCCCCAGCCCAACCCCCAAATCGTGGGAGGGACAGCAACAGTCAACTCGCAATCCCCAGTCACCTTTTTAAGGGCAGAGAAAGGTAAAGGAAGATGGCAAATCACCTACCCTTCTCAGGGCTCACAGGAGGCTGCAAGCAGCTGGGCACTGGTGACTAGAAATGTCCAAGAAGAGCACTTCTAAAGCTGTGGCAAACACACATCTGCTTTAGGACCATCAGCCTGTGGCTGGTGACTGATGTGAGTATCTCATTTGTGAAATAATTCCGTTTTTTCCTCTTTTTACCACTCCCATTTTGTCGTCTTTCCTTTTCTTCTGTCCAAACCTTGGACAGAGGTACCAAGCTTTATCACTAAGAGACAAGTTAAGGGATTTTTGTCTTTCTTCTTTATTAAAACCTGTCCAGTGAATTCCCCCTCACTTCCTCCCACCAGCTGCAGCAGTGTTTCTCTCCATCTACTTGAATCACGTGCTGGGCCTTACTCCCTGCCCGCTCCACGTGAAGCAGACATGTCGGACAGAGTTTTCTGTGTCAGACCCAGCATTTTCCGTATCCTGCTGAGCTCGAAGGAATTCATGAAAGGAAATAAAACCTTCGCCTGCAACCAGCTCCCTTCTTTATTTAAAACTCCTCCACATCTGCTAGATGGGTGGGACTCCATTGCACATTTGTGCTTTGATCCTTGCCCTCAGCTCTTGTGTCTGGGGGCCCTGGCCCTGCATGCCCCAGCTGGATGAGCAAGCATCCCTTGCTGGGTGCCACATGCTCCTTTGGGCCCCAGTCCACTTGGTCCATGATCTAGGCATCCCCTGCCCAGAGAGGCCATGGCAGCAGTAGAAGGCGCTGCTTCTGTCTCTCCTTCAGCCTGGCGCTTCTTTTCACTTCTGAAACTCTACCCATTTTGGGCCCTCTTGGCTCTTTCCCATCTCCACCTACCCTTATCAGAAAGGAACCATTCTGTGTGTGTGTCTGAAAGTTTTCATTGAGGTCAGGAGGGGTGAGGGAGAGAGGGCAAGAGGGAATTTAGTGCAGGTCTACTTGATCCTCATAAAAGCCCATGCCGCAGGCTGGGCACTCAGGGCCAAGGGGACCTGCCACCCTCAGTAGCCATTCACTTGGGCCTCTGAGGTGGCTGAGCCAGCCTGCTCTGCTCCCACCTTCCCAGCTGGCCAAGACAGGGCACGCAGGGAGCTCAGGGGTTTTGGTTTAGCTTCCAGCCCTGTTGAGAGCAGAGTAGTTGGAAGGGCCCAGTAACCCACCCCTGAGGCTGCCCCCTGCAGTCAAGAACTGCCCAGTCACCCCTGGGCCTGTAGGCCAGACCTCCTGCCCTCAGAGCAGAGACCATGGAGGCCCAGGAGCAGCCAAGCCGCCCTGCTCCAGATCTCCTTCCTCACCATTGGGGATCGTCAGCAAGTCCCTTAGCCTCCCCTTCCTCATGGGAAGCCCTTTCTGTACCCGCTGCGGCAGGGAGAGGAAGTGAGTGAACTGCAGGGGCGTGCAGGTGTAAATGGGACCGCAGATGTAGCGCATGATCTTCTAGAACACAATCTCAATGGGCTTTGAAAGTGCATTTGCTTGGGGAGCGAGTGTAGCTCAGTGGTTGAGCACCTGCTTCCCATGAATAGGTCTTGGGTTCAGTCCCCAGTATCTCCTAAAAAAATGCATGTGCGGATACAAAAACAACCAATGCGAAATTTACCAAAATGTTCCCAGTAGTTACCTTCAGTGAGGAATTATGGGTGATTTTTTTTTTTTTAATCGTCGTTTTATTTAAACTTTTTTTTCCAAGGTTGCTTAAATGAATACGCATTTGAATTATTAGGAAAAGAAATAGTGATATTTTTCAATGTGTATAAGAACCACAAGCGTAATGTTTTATGTATGGAAAGAAGAGGGCAGAAAGATCAAATTCTCTGGGACCCCTGTGGTAGTCAAGTCTTCTGGGAGCTCCTGCAAAAATGTGTCAGGTAAAGAAACCCTGAAGCTTGTGTTTCCATCCTCAGGATGGGCCAAAAACCGTGGGCTGTGAGAATACTGGCCAGCGGCCATGGGGCCTTAGTGCGCGAGGGAGTCCCGTACCAAGCTGGCTTCGGTGATAGGCCCTGGTTCAGAAGGGGGCTTCGGGGGCTCCACGGGGCTCTTCTCTCACCACGTGCGTATGAATGCCTAACGGGTCATCTGGGGGGGGGGCCCTGTGCACTTCTGGGCGAACCAAGCCCAAGGAAATAGGAATTAATCCCTAGCAATTCCCAGGGAAGTGGCCCCTTTCTCTGCATTACTGGCTGTTCATCTTGCATTGAGGTGGTATATTGGGTTGTGTTTTGTCTCTTCTCTAAATTCTTGTTTTTAGTGGAGAAAGAAGGGCTTCAGATGCATTGAGTTCTGCCCATCCCAGAAAGAACCCTATTGTGTCACACAGGGTAGGATGTACTCTTTTAAGAGCAAAGCAGAAACTAAAAATAGTCATTTCCGACACAGTGCTGAGGACAGGGTTAGCCAAGCTGGGGCAACCCCACCCGCTGGCCCGGGCCTGCTCTGCTCTAGTGGTTTGTGTGGTTAAGAGCTAGTGGTTAACTAGTGGTTAAAAGCTCAGGCTTTGAGACTGGTCTGCCTGGCTCAGGCCTCACCATGCCTGTTTCCTCACTTGTGAGGTGGGGATTAGTTAATGGTAGCTAACTCCAACAGTTGTTATAAAGGTTAAATAAATACAAGTAAGTGGCTGAGAACAAGCCCTGACACATAGTCACCTTCTAGTAAGTGCTGACTATTCTCATTCTTACCTCTGAGCTTGGCACTTTATAGAAGGGAAGTCACCTGCTCCTTGCAGCAAACCTGCTTTAGAAATAGAGAGGTTCCAGGTTAGGTAGTGGTGGTGGACCTGGGACCCAAGCTCGGGTCTGTGGAGCCCCAAGTGCAGGTTCCTCCCATGGCTCAGGAGACCTATGTTTTGAAGCCACTACTGCTTGAAGATGAAATTCGGCAAGCCTGGATTTCCTGCCCATGACTCGGCCCCTCGAGGTCAGGGACCCTTGGTGCCTGCTGACATCTAGACCTCGGCCTCTCACCAGGCCCTCCTGTCATTTTCCTTCCTCATGGTGGTGTTCCCCCACTTCGCACAGGCTACATGTATCCCAGATTTGCAAAACAGCAAGGCTTTTTACAAGGGTCCTTCCTCACCGTGGATCAGGGCACCTGGAACACCTAGAATGTTTCCTGAGGGAGCTCCCTCCCCTGCAGGAAGGGCTCCGGAGCCCCCATCTGTCAGGCCAGAACCAAGGCTGTTTTGAGGAGGGGCCAGTCTTCCCGTTTAATAGTAAAACCAAACGCCGAGCTGCCTTCATCTGCACCTGCAGGGATTTAAACTGCTTATGGGAAACTGTGAGGAAGGAACCTTTCTCTCAGAGACTTAACAAGTGGGCTGAAGATGTGCTTTCCAGTGTAAAAATTATTGTCGTTCTCAGTTACCAAACGCAGTACTGTGATTCCAACCAGTTGGAGAACATTGAAATCTGAAATGCCTCACCCATATTCTAACAACTGTAACTGACAGTTTACATGTGATCTGTGGTAAAAATAATTCCTCAGAATAGTTGAGCACCAACATTTTGTGACTGCATTTAAAATCCAAGGGCACTGCCCAACAAGGGAAAGAAAGGGTTTCAAGAAAAACGATCTTGAGCCCACTCTCCAAGTCAGAAGAGCAATCAGAACAAAGGAAGGGATCTGGAGGTAAAACAGCTCCCGGTGGCTTTCCTCACAAGGTGCAGAATGTGGCCTTGTTTTTCAGGACACTCCGGCTTCTCCTTCTCCTATCCAGGAAGAAGTCTGAAGGGGCAGCTTGGGGGTCTCCACAAGTAGGGGGACTTGATTGCCCTGTTCTCCGAAAGCTGGCCGGTTTTATCAGAAAGTTAAACTCACGTGTGCAGGTACCCCAGGCCCACCTAAGGGGATTTCTCAACTGGATATATTCAGTGGCTAACTTTTATCAGGGGCTTTTGATGTGTCTCAGGAAACTTGGTATTGATAAAATCAGGCTGTGTCCTGCACGTACCTTCAGCTGTGCTATAAGGGGCTGGAATCTTCTACCCGAGGAGAAAGCCTCTCTCATCCCTCATACTTCATGAACAAGCTTGAGAAGAGTGGGTTAGTCTTTAATGCTATGAAACTACCCTTTAAGCCCACATGGAATTCCAAAATGAACACAGAAATATAAATAGGCCCTGTGAGAGGAGAAACCTGGTCTGCCTTTTTCTTTGCTGTATCTCCAGCAGCCAGCACGGTGCCTCATGCGTCGTGGGCACTCAGTACATTTTTTCTAATGAAAGAATGAGTACCCACCAAAATTGCAAAGCAGGTAAGTGGTGGGACACAGGAACCTTTCTTATCTTTTCTGTGGGTTTTCTCCAGGAAGACTTATTTTAAGTGACCCTGTGGAACCATATAAAGCATTTGTCCTCACTGTACCACCAACTCGCCACGACTTTGAACAGGATCTTTTCTCTTGGACCCCAGTGTCTGAGCTCTAGAGAAGTTGGGTTGGATGATTTCTAAGGTCCCGTCCAGTGCTATAGGAGGCCCTGCGTGTTACTTTAGGGTTTAATGGGCACAGATGGGTGAGATGACAATGATGTCCTAATAGTTACATCTGGGAGCGGATGTGGCTCGAGACCTGCTTCCCACGTGGGAGGTCCTGGGTTCAGTTCCCAGTGCCTCTTTAAAAAAAAAAAGCACACACACAAAAAAACAACTCAGGGGAGCCAATGTGGCTCAGTGGTTAGCCCCAGTATCCCACATACGAGGTCCCAGTTTCAATCCCTGGCCCCGATACCTCAAAAAAAAAACCAAAGTTACAATTAATAAAGGGCCAGAATCAGGAGACCTGGCTCACTCATAGCATAAAGAAGCCACAAGGAAAGCAACTATGGACTAAAGTAGACTTCTATTATTCTGGCAATGGAAGAGCTTTTATTATTGATACAAAGGCAGTGGCCACCAGAGGCTCCGAGGGGAGGGAGAAGGAAGAATAGGTGTAACGGGGCATTTTTGAGACAATGAAATTGTCCTGCATGACATTGCAGTGATGGATACAGGCCATTATGCATTTTGTCAAAGCCTATGAAATTGTGCAGGGCAAGGTGTAAACTCTAGTCCTTGTTTAGTACACTGCGGCAGTAAGTGTCCATCAGTTGCAACAAATGTATCACACTATTGGAAGACGTTAATGCGGGAAAGCATGGGAGGGGGAAGGGTGGGGTATATGGGAATCCCCTATTTTTTTATATATATATTGAATCAGCGTTTGAAGTCAAAAATGTTATTTAAAAACAGTGAAAATTTACGTCTTGACTATAAAAATACATTTAAGGTTAACCTTAGTTGTGAAACACCATAGTGACCCCGTACGGAGTCATTGACGTCATCAAACCTTCTTTTCCTCTTCCATGGAGAACTTGGATGTTCTGCAGTTAAATATGGACCTGGATTTATATGTAATTACACATTATCATAGTATGCACCTCAAAGATGAGGGCTGACAAACAATAAGTAGAAGTTTACATTAATGATCTGATTTTTCTCGACATTTTCATTCAACTTTATTGAATGATAATTATATTTAGTTATATCTGCCCATTTTAAGTGATCTGGTTATGAACTTTTTAATAATTTTATTAAGGTAAAATTGACAAACTACACATACTTAAAGCTCACAATTTGATATAATTCAACATATGCACATACCTATCAAACAGATAAAAGAACAACTTTTTAACAACATGAAAATTAGGATCTCACAGCTTTATTAAGCAATTCATGAATTAGACAGCATTCCTTTTAGAAAATAGTAGGGAGCTCCAAAGAGTGGCAGAAAGAGCAGGGTTTATATACAGGTTTATATGACCAAGAAGGAAGCTAGATGACTCCACTGGCTGCATCAAGATATTATCCTCATTTGGCTAATGCCAAAGCAGAGGGGTGGGAGAGGGGATGGAGCACACAAACCAAATTAGAGTTGGAAGATTGTGATTAGTTAGCCTTTGATTATTGGTTCTGTGAGAGCTAAGTATTCTCAAGAAACAGTTAGTTATGTTTTGGTTTGCTGAAATAGGGCTTGGCACGAGGGCTCTGCCTTAAACCGTATTTTAACATGTCTTCTGAAGAAAAAATTACCTAGTTAAAAATAAACTTCAAAAGTGAACAAACAAATAGATGAACAAATGAATGAATGATATGAAGAATGAATGAAGAAATATTAAGAAAGTCTCATTACCAGAGATAGGTTTTCTTACAATACTCTCTCAAAAGAATTGGCATAAAGAGGTAACATTATCTGCTTCATGGGATTTCAAGAATGTGAAATTTGTATTATTCCTGAATAATGAAAACTTGAATAATGAAATTTCTTGCTTTGGAACTTAAATTGCTTTGCATATGGTCTCATCATCCCAAATAATTTTCTTAACTACTAGAAATTAAATAAAGAAGCTATACTAGTTCACTCATAAAATTTTAAAGTAACTTTGGGATTTACTCTACTTATAATTTTTATCATATATATCAGATTTATTTATTTTTAGCTCTAAAATCAAAGTTCTCTCATTTACACTTTGACTTTGGACTCCAGTTTATATTTTCTCCTTTTTCTATTCTTTCTTTTCTATCATTTTTCAACATCTTAAATCATACATTCACATGCCTTAAATTATAACGTGCATTAACTTCGCCACCCATAATCTAATTTCTTGATACAGACAACTTTTGCTTATGAGTAAATTTTTATTCTTTCCATAATTCTGTTTTGAAATTAGTTTTAGTAAGTTTATTTCATAATGTATGGTCAATTACAAATACACTTCATTGACGTCCATTTTAGTTTACTAAAGATGCCAATGCAATATACCAGAAATGGGTTGGCTTTTACAATGGTATTTATTAGATTGAAAACTTAGAGTTCCAACGTTGAGAAAAATGTCCAGCTCAAGGCATCATCAAGATGCTTTCTCGCCACGCTGTAGCTGTGCTGACCAGGTACACGCGGGGTGTCAGGGTGGAGGCAATTCACTCCCCTTTCTTCCGGGTTCCTTGCTAGTTCTGCTTCATGCCGCTCCATCTGTGGCTTTTGTCTCTCCAGGGCTCCTTGATCTCAGCTTCTGGAGGCGTCTCTCTGTTTCTCTGGCTGTTCTCTGTGTCTGTGGCTTTTTATTCCTCCATTTATAAAGGACTCCAGAGGAAGCAATCCAGGATGGTATGGGAGTGGCTCGAGAACGGGGCAGTACTGTCTGTGCTCAGGGGGTCTTTGACAAGGCTGGTAAACCCACTCAGGTGGGTCGGAGCAGTCTATTCAATAACTGTTGCTTGGAAAACTGGAAATCCATGAGTTGATCTGCGCAGGGGGGACATGGCAAGAGCAGAGGGCAGAAGCCACGAGGACCGAGAGCAGCGGCAGGGCCGAGAGCAACAGGGCGGAAGCTGCTGGGAGACGCAGGGAGCAGGAGCAGGCCCCCTATATTTTTGACAGAACATTTATGTAATCTAAAGCTTCTTTTAAAATAATACATATATATATAAAAATTAAAGATAGCATGGGGACAAAATAAAAATAAATAAATCCACGGAAAGAAACGTGGGGGGATTTCCCCAATCTGTACCACTTCTTCTTAGAACTTTCCATCTTCCTAAAATCTTTATCACTGCTCCTTAACACCTAATACTCACTTTGTGCTGAGTCCTTCATACACCGCAGCTCATTCGGGCCTCACAGCAGCCGCCTGTGCCCATGACGGGTATGGTGTTGAGACTCAGGCATGTTCCGGGCTTGCCCGAGGTGACTGAGCTGAGGCGTCGAGAGCCACTGCCCTCTTCCTGCTTTCCAGTTTTCTTGATCACTTTCCTGTTCTTTGTTCCCTTTTGTTTCCCTCAGTCTTTTTCCTAGACCTGCCCCAGCACCAAAATTGAGAGGTTAGCCAGCTCCTAATCTAGACAGTATCATTAATCTAGACGTTCACATGGAGACCTTCAAACTGGGTCCACCAAACCTTGTTGAATTGCTAGAGCTGTTTGTGTTGATTTGCCTTTTGATTAGTTTTGGGCCATGTCTTGGTTTTTCTAGAGAATTTGTATGCATTATGTAAGATGAGCAAGACACCCCCCCCCCCATTCCTCCCAGATTTGTGAATCTGATATGCTTGGGCATTTTGCAGCTTGTGAAATGCGTGATGGGAGCTTAGCTTTGTCATCCTCAGCTCGGAGCCCTCCCATTCAACCTGCCTTGTTCAGACCGCCTGACCAGCTGAGGTTCCTTTTGCCAAGAAAAACTTGGGTAGGTGATAAGAATTTCCAAGCGTCAGAAGGAGAGAGAAGAAATGGTCTCAGAGGACCATCTCATCCAGACTCCTCCTTGGGCATCTGAGGCCTGGAAGACATAAGTGGGTGGAACCCACGGGCTTTGCTCTGGGATGGTCTTACCTACCAAACAAAGGGAGTATGTTGCATAAAAATGTATTCATTGCATCTGTGTGATGTTTTGTTTCATTGTTGATCAAGAGTTTAGCCAATAAACTTAGAACTGAGTCTAGCCCAGTGCAGGCATTCAGGACACATGTATGGAACAAAATCTGCAACTCAGGAATCATTGAAGGTTCTCTCAGCTGTACATAAAGCCACTGCTTGCTGCCTTGGCTGTGACATTGGCCTCCTAAGTAAATGTGCCAGCTGTCCCTTGCTCATTCCCATTGTGGAAGCCACTGTACTCTTCTCTGGTTCAAGGATTTCTAAGTGATATTTCTAGCTTGTGATCCCCTCCAACCCCCACCTACCCCACCCCCATGTGGCCCTCTCCTCACCTCTCAGAAGTTCAGGGATGTCACCAGGCAGGCAGAGCTTCAGATCAGCACGAAAAACCCAGAGCTATCCCCAGTATATTTATTCCAGCCCAAAGCAAAGAAACGTGACCATCTGGTTAGGCTCTGAGGCCGTGGCTGGGGAAACACATGCTCCCGTTGGATTTCTTGCAATACTGAAGCTGGCTCCTACGCGCCTCCCCCCTCATTGGGAACCACTGCCGTTCCCCATACTTCTTCCCAGCTTTAGTGCTCTTAATTTCTGGAGAAGCAACTGGAAGGCCCCAGGAAACAGAGCACACCTTCCTGCAATAGGTCTTTCTCATTCACTCAGTTGGACTTTGTTGCTGCATTCTGGCATTCTGCCCTCTCCCTGAGCTGCCGCCCACACAGCTGGACTTGGAGTCCAGTAGTGCTCAGCCCCACACAGGGTGCGTCAGGACAGGGTGGGGGGTTGCCAGGGGCAGCCTTGCAGCCAAGCAGGAAAGAAGTGCACAGCCCTGCCTTTCCTTTTCAACCCAGACAGTGTTCTTCAACCCCAAGGTAACCTGGGAAGCCTCTTTCTAGGGCCATTGAGCATTGGCTTGAACCCCAGGACCATTTACAGGAAGCCAGCATGCCCAGGGGTAGTCTGTCCCGTGGTGGCAACTCAGGCCTCCCCACACAGCACCCAGCATGCCCCACTTGCCTAGTACAGCCCCAGAGCACCCCTGGCTGCCCACACTGGTCCGCGCTTCAGCTCCTCCCAGCTCAGGGCTCTGCACAGAAGGACAGCAGTCTCCAGGTCTGAAACTTCTTAGGCCTGGTGCATCCCACACTCACCCCTTCCCAAGCCCTTTTCTTACCAGTCTCCCTCCTCCAAGCTACCAACATTTCTTACTCTGCCTGCCGAAAGCTCCGTGATGAAGCAGGCAGAACCCCTCCCTCCGCTGCCCCCGCCTTTCAGACAGGCTGCCTCAGGGTAGCACTGGTCCAGGTGATGCAGGAAGAAGATGCGTGAGGAAGTGGGAATAAGCAGTGTGGGCCCAAGAGCCCTCTGCTGAGCAGCAGGTGCTCGGCGTGGTACACTTGCTGAGCACAGCAGCCAGCCCAGTGCACTGTTGCACCGTGCCAAGTCCTGTGGAGAGCAAGCTCACCCATCTTGTTGCTTTTATTTTAGGAAGATGATGAGAAGCTAATAGAGGAAATCCAGAAGGAGGCTGAAAAGGAACAGAAGAGGAAGAACGGAGGCAAGTCCTTCCCCCAGGGACGTCCCGACAGCCCCGGGCACTGCACTAGGTGCTCCCCGCACCCCTCCCCTGCTGGGGCTTGCAGGGGCCACAGTGTGAGTCATGGAGAAGGGAGAAGAGCACCAAGGGACACTGAGGGTGCTGTCCCTTAGGGAACAGCTGTCCAAGCCTTGGGCACAGTTTTGGTACCTCCTTCACGGCGGGGGTGGGAAGTCCCAGGGTGTGAGTTGGCGCTTAGGAAATAAATAGAAGCCATACCTGACTGAAAAAAAGATGGTAGACCCAGCCTGATCTATTGAGATTCATAAAGGAATTAAATGGGTCCAGTCTTGAGCTCTAATGGAAAGTTTCACAGATGTCCCCATCTTCTGAGTTAGAACTCATATGTGACGTTCCAGGTGACACATGGGAGTATAACACCCATTTGGAAGTATGATTTTGTTCTCGGTTTCTGATTGACCACTGAAGGGGAGCAAGCATGTGTTTTAATCACCCTTATTATTTGATAGCCACCCCTCTCTCCTGTGCCTGAAGGTCAGGGTCCTCCCGGGTTCCACGTGGGCCTCACAGTTCCCGCGTCATGCACATCTCCCTCTGCCAGGTGCACCCAGGCCCTCGCTGGCTGGCCCCAGCTCCAGGCAGGTGTTCATCTGTGGTCAGCCCCTGGGGCCCCAGGGCCAAGCCAGACTCGGGCAGAGCTGACCTTGACCTGGTTTTCTCTACTAAATCCCATCTTCTTTGCAGAGAACACCTTCAAACGCATTGGACCCCCCATGGAGAAACCTCCAGAGAAAGTCCAGCGGATCGAAGTCCTTGCGAGGCCCGTTCCCCAGAACCTGCACCAGCCACCAATTCCCCCCTATGCTTTTGTGCACCCGCCCTTCCCCCTGCCGCCCGTGAGGCCCATGTTCAACAACTTCCCCCTCAACATGGGCCCCATCCCCGCACCCTATGTGCCCCCACTGCCCAACATGCGGGTCAACTACGACTTCGCCCCCATCAACGTCCCTCTGGAGCACAACCTGCCCATGCACTTTGGGCCCCAGCCACGGCACCGGTTCTGAGGGCGCCACCCTGCCCCCTGCTTTCCTAGAGCCACGCGGGAGGAATGGTTGGTTCCCCAGCCAGAGCATCCCTGGGCCTTCGCTGGAGCTGGACCAGGCGGAGTTGAACAGAGATGCAGCAGCAACTTACTTGAACCTTCCCCTCCTGCCCAAGGCCAAAGACTACTGATGCCTTGTAAGGATGGGCCAGTTTTCTTCCCACTCCTTTCTTGGGATGGCCCCGGCTCTGTGATGCCGCAGTGGGTGGAAGGCAGGTGGTGCATTGGGTGCTGCCTGGCCACGGGACAAGGGGCTGGGTATCTGAGCAGGACAGCTGCCTCTTGAAAGGTTCTGCTGGCCATGAGGGGCCTGTGCAAGTCTCCCTCAGAAAGAGATGGTGCCTCCGTCCCGTCCCCAAGCAGACAGCGGGAGAGGCATCACCAGGAGAAGCTTCTCCGAGTTCTAAACCACACAGGCCTTCACGCATCAGTCTAGTCCACAATAAAGATGGTGTACCAAGAGCAGCTTTTGCAGAGAGGTGAGAGATTTGAACCATTGTCCTGAGGTCAGATTCTTCTTTCTGTCACTCCCTCTCACCAAGGCCCACTGAAAGGTGAGGGTGGCCATCTGCTCCAGGCTTGGGGCAGTGCGTGTCGTTCTGGGACTCGGGGTCCTGCTCTTCTTGGAGACAGGCCCCGGGGAGCCAGGCCGCTGTGAGCTGGAGGCACTCAGGCTGGAGGGCAGCGGCTGCTGCTCCCGTCCCCTCAAAGGCTTAGTTGGTCGAAAGGTAGCAGAACGGTGTCCGCAGGCCTTGTCCCTTCAGACGGCATTGCCGCCCTCTTGGGCTGTCACCAAGGCCAGAACCCCAGGGGCCTTGGTGGGAAAGGTCCTCTCCTCTTCCCTCCTTGGTCCATTCAAATCAGACCGCAGCTGATTTGTTTGTTTTGTAGCTTATCTAAAGAAACTTACGCTCCCGTTGACTCACCCGGTTTTTCATGACCTCCTGGTTTCTCGTCTTCTGTCTCTGGAAAGTCAATCTGAGAGCTCTGTTGCCCATGCCAGGCCACTGATGAGGTCTCGATGGTCCTGAAACCGGCCAAACAAAAGGCCCTTCTGAGATAGCTGTGGCTGCAGGCGTCCGGGTGGGGCTGGGCCGCCTGCTGCATCCTGGCGGCTTCCCGGGCAGCCTGGTAGCTGGTCCTTCTCTGGCCGTACTGAGGGGTACCCTTCCCCATCATCCAAGGATGAAGGCAGTCATGAGTGACTTCCTGGGTGGGAGGGGGCTGCCCTTTTCCCGAGGCCCCTGAGTCCCCACTCTGCATCTACTTGCTGAGCACTTCCTGTGGGGCCCAAGGCCCTGGCCTTGAGCTGCTGCCTCTACCCCAAATGCCCTTTTTTGCTGCGGCAAGCCCCAGCCCACTTGCAGAGCAGAGGCCGAAAGCACCGAGCAGGTTCGGCTGTGAATGAGCTGCTGTCACAGCCGTCACAGCCTTGGTTTTGGCTGTCCTGTCGGCCCTCTTAGTTCACGCTGCCGTGGTCCTCTGTCGGCTGTGATGATCCCGGAAGCAGCCCAGAGCACGGACATGCTCACGTCCAGGCTGCAGAGGCCGGCTGGGCCCCAGGCCAGGAGGGGTACAGCACGTTGCCCGCATCTCAGGCGTCGTTCCGCCGCATCCTGGAGACCCAGGTGTGCCCGCTGCCCACCGCCCACCTGTGCAGGCCCCTCGGGCAGTGCCGCCATCGGCTTCCCAGTCTATTTTAAGGATTAAAATGGAAAAATCTCTCTCATGCTGTCCACTCTTTCTGCCTTTCCTCAGGATGAGGGCTCTGGGGATGGGGAGACAAGGCAGGGAAGGGTTGATGCCAGGAGGAGGAGGAGGTCCATGGGGCCGTGTGTCCCCGGCGCCCCCTCCCCTGCTTGGCCGCCTGAGCTTTGGTACCAGCCTGACTACACAGTGCCTTTTGCAAAGCTTCCCATCTGTGGGTTCCCAGCACATGTCCCATGGTCCACAGGCGTGCCTTGCGGGGGAGTTGGTGAGTGGCTTACTCCAAAGTGCAGTGACGTTATTTAAGTATCCTTAAAAGCGTGTTCCCCGCAGCCTCCCTCGGGAAGGTTTCTGACAGCAGGGCAGAGCCACCCCAGCAGGTGGGACCACACTGCCCGCCCGGACCCACAGGGGAGCCTCGAGCCAATTCATCACCCACAGGGGAGGCTGGCGCCTTCCACTGAGGAATTCTGCCCCACTCCACCCAGCAGCCCAGGCTGTGCCAGGCTCAGGCCTGGTTGATCCCTCAGGACCTGGTGTTTGAGGGTCCCCCTGGCCCAGGTCCAGCCCTTGGTGGCAGAGAGCACCTCAGGCTGAGGGGCCGGGACCAGGGTCGGCTGCTGGGGATCCACTCCTGCCTGTGTAGACCACCCGTCTCTGTCTACGGGCCTCCTGGATCCCAGCAGGAGGCTGGGGGGTTGGTGACAGTGATTGCGTCTCCCCCCAGGCACCTCAGTGCTCGGGATCGGGGGAACCCTGGACCCTGGGTGACCCATCGGTCCTGGCAACTGGGCGTGGGGGGCAGTAAGTTGCCACTCAGGTGCGAGTGGCAGAAAATCACAGACTACCCCTTATCTGGGAAGCAGCGGGAGGCCCCAGAGGCCAGACGACAGCAGTGGCACTTGTTCCCAAGAGCAAAAAGCTGCAGCGACAGTCCCTTTTTACTTGCCTTAAAACTGGAGAGAGGAATCTAGTATTTGCACTTAGCAAAAGATTTAAAAACTAAAAAATAATTGTGCATGATTTGTCACTTTGTATGAAAGTAGCTAAAAATGAATAAGTTGTTTATTAAAAAAAAAAAGTTTTCACCTGGTAGCAAAAATACATAAAATAAGCTGTCTTGTTTCAACTACTGTGTGTACAAAGCCTGTATCATATGTAACTTGGGTCTTTTGTAAATAAATGTTCGTGCACTGCTCCCCCTGCTTCCGTTGGCGCTCGGGCCCGGCGGACAGCCCGCGGTGCGGCCAGATTTCCTGGGGAGTGACCAGATCAGGTGGGGTCAGGGACTGGGTGGGCTGCAGGATTTGACCCTGACAGCAGCAAGCCCCGTAGGGGGCTACTCCTGCACCACAAGGTAAAAGCTTCCCCCACCATCCTGCCTGGGGACAAATCGGGCTGTGCCATGGTAATCCCGCTTAGGTGGCTACCGAGGCCCAGACTCGGGGCAAAAGGTTTCTTGTGGTGTTAGGCACAGAACCCCGCTCAAGCTAGAGCACTGGTCCTTTCTGAGCCCTCCCGCAGACTCACCCTACTAAGGGGCCTGGGGCGCGGGGGGAGGCCTGAAGGCTAGGGGCAAATGGTTCCCAGACCAGGGCCGCCCACCCAGTTGCCAGAGGCTTGCTTTCCCAACTAAGTGCCCTGGGGTCAGGACCAGTTCCAGTGCCTCCTGCCGACTGTCAACTGCCGTTTACAGCTTTTTTGTTTTAATTTTTGCATTTCTGGGGGGGAAAAAAAAACTATCCTGAAATAACAAATCCAAGACAAAAGTTACCCATGGTCTCAGCTTCTAAAGAAACCTGGTTTTTGTTGTTGTTGTTTTGTTTGTTTATCCATGCCATCTAGTCCTTGTTCCCATACCTGTTTGGTATTTTACATATTTGCAGCAATATCATAACCTATTCTACAGTTTCATTCAATAAAGCTAATGGGCTATTTCCCCATTGTGCTATAATCTTTTCCCTATTCCATTATATTCCTGCCACTGCCTCCCCCTACATCACAGCATGCATACCACTTAAAGGGGTTTGGGGCCTTCGTTTTTACAGAAGTTAGTTCACAGGTTTCATTGCAACTTGCTTTTTCTCCCCTATAACAATCATAGAAATTCCTCCCAGTCTACAAAGAGATCTAATTGGTTCTTTTTACACTTTCCATGATATTTCTTTTTTGCAAGTCATTCAACCATTCCCCTGTCCATGAAAATTCAGGTGCCTTCAGGGCTGTGCCATCACTCCCGCCCCATCGTGCACCCTCTGGTCTTTTTCATAAGATGTGCGTCCCACAAGCGGAAGTCCCGGGGGTCAACCTGCCAGTCCCAGGGTGGGGGCCCGGCTCCTGGCTGTGGTCTTGCCTGTCGTCGGGACATCTTTGACCACAGCCCTTTTATCTCTCCTTGGGATTCCAACCTCACAGAGGCATCCCCACTGTCTACACTTCTTTCTTTAGATATAGCTTCTTTTGGGTCAGTCATTTGTGATTACAACACCCAAACTTATTATTTTTCTATCCTTAAAAAGTCTCATATATATATATATATATATATATATAGACACATACACACACACACATTTGCCAACTGTCAATGCATTGCATGTTCAAAACAAAAATTTTGAAAACACAGAAAAGTAGAAAAAGTAGCAATGCTTTGTTCCCAAAGGTAACAGCTGATGACATTTAGCCTTCCAGTGTGTTTTTTCTCCTTTCTGATATATATATTTTGCACAGATGTGCGGGTTTTTGTCTCACTTATCTTTCCTGTCTTGAACATTAACAAGGTATCAGCAAGAGCTTCCGAAACCTGATTTTTAATTAGCCCTTTCTCTTCTGGAACCTCCTGCCACTAGGCTCTTTCGTCTTCTCTTTGAACTTCGTGACGTCATTTTTCTAAAGCCGGTTGTGCAGCTTGCCCTGTCCAGCCTGCTGGCCCTTTGTTCTCATGACCCCTGGAGAGAGACAACCACATCTGAAACCCCCATCTGGGTCTTCCTTCCCTTTTGGTTAGGATCCAGCCCGGAGAACCACTTCCTCTTGCTGCTCTCTCTCCCCTCGTCAGCACATTTTGGAAAAAGCTAGCCCAGGACTGACCACTCACTGGCTTTGCTTTTTGGAGGAAGGTGCCAAGGAAGACGAGAGAGAAGCAGAGTGCACAGGGGCCACGGGGCCGTAGTCCTCGCTGTCCAGCTGCCTCCAGGGCCGCTTCTGAAATTTGAGGGGCTCTTCATTTTCTCAGGCAGCAGCATCAAAGTGCCTCAAACCGGGTGGCTTAAAACAACAGTTGTACGTGATTCTCATGCAGTCCTGGAGGCCAAAAGCCAGAAATCCGGGCGTCGGCAAGGCCAGCTCCCTCTCAAGGGCCTAGGGAAGAGTCCTCCCTGGTCTCTTCCAGTTTCTGGTGGCCCCCGCCGCTCCTTGGCCGTCTCTGCCTCCGTCCTCACAGGGCCATCTTCTCCCTGGAGACGCGGCCCCTGTGCCCAAGTCTCCCTCTGCTTAGAGGCAGCAGTCACAGTGGTCTTAGGGCCACCTGATCCGGAATGACTCCACCTTAACTTCATTACGTCCACAGAGACCCTATTTCCAAATAAGGTCACATTCACAGGATGGGGTAGGACTCGAAACCCTGCTTTTGGGGCCACAATTCAACCCACGGCAGAACTCGGCCGCCAGCGTCTCATGCCTGGTGCCCACTAAAAAGGTGAGCGAGAGTGGTGGGCTCTGCGGCTTCCTCTCTCTGGCTGTGTGGCTTCGGGCAAGTGACTTAAGTCTGTTGCTTGCCAGGAAAACGGGAGCAGTTAGAGCATCTTCATCCGGTTGTGAGAGTTAGATGAGATGAGCTCTGCCCAAGGCAGGGCAATGGCGGAGGCGGCTGTCAGCGTCAGTGCTGCCATCTGACTCCCTTGCGTCTGTCTCACACTCCTTGTCCAGGGGACTCCAGGTTCAGGTTATACCAACGCGTGGCTGCTTCTCGCCACTTTTTTTTAAATTGTGGTAAAATATATACAACAAAATTTCCCATTTTAACCACCTGCAAGTGTCCCATTCATACATGATGTGCTGCCGTCACCACCATCCATTACCAAAATGTTTCCATCACCCCAGACTCCACCCATGAAGCCATAACTCCCGATTTCCCCCTCCCGCCAGCCCCTGGTAACCGCTAATCTACTTCTGTTTCCATGAATTTGCTTATCCTGGACATTTCACCTAAGTGGAGAAGCACACTGTCCTTCTGTGTCTGGCTTCCTTCGCTCAGCCTCACGTTTTCAAGGTTCACCCATGTTGAAGCATGGATCACAACTTCAGGCTGAACAATATTCCGTTGTGTGGACAGATCACATTTTGTTGATCCGTTTATCTGTCAATGGACTCTTGGGTTGTTTCCATCTTTTGACAATTGTGAGTAATTCTGCGGTGAACCCTGGTGTGCAGTAGCAGTTTTAGTCCCTGTTTTCAATTCCTTTTGGCTAGAGCTGGGATTGCTTGGTCTTAGGGTAATTTTATGTGGAACTTTTTGAGGAATCACCGAGCTTCCACACAGGTGCACCATTTTACGTTGCCACCAGCTGGCTGACCCCTGCCCCAGGCCCCATGGGATGCCCCCAAGGAACATACCCAGCCTGCCTGCAGTCACGGTCCAGGTCGGCCTCAGGCCCCTGGACCAGGGCTTTGATGTCCACTCTGGAGGCTCTGGCCAAGGGGGGCGACCGTGCTGGCTCTGTCCAAAGTCAGAGATGGTGTGGCTGCCCCAAGCCTGCTCGGCCTCAGAAGGCAGAGGGTGCTGATGCCTCCCACGCAGACATCCCGTTTGCTCCGCCGGTTGGGAAGCAAGGCAGAAAGGAAGCTTGGGCTTCCGTGAGGCCAAGCAGAGCCAAGTGAAGCCCAGGCTCCCAGCTCCGCTCCTGGCCCTGCCGTTTCCTGCCTGTGAGACCCCGCCCAGGCCCCCGACCTCTCCCCTCATCTGAGGCGCCGACCTTCGCCTGGTGTCGTATTTTCCATCTGGCCTGCCTCCCTGGAAGACTACCATTTTGCACAGTGCTGGCTCACCAGCACCAGTACAGGGCCTGGCCCGCTCAGGAAATACTCGTTGGAAGAATAAATCCATGTAATGTGGCTAATTCCCACCCCAGACAGGGCTGTGGTGCCTTCAGGGAGCTGTTGTATGTGAAGATAGCCTGTCCCACAGAAAGCCACACAGAGGTCAGTTTAATTGTTTTTAGAATCCAGAAATGTGGATGAGAGTCCTTTCCACATTGACATGACTAGCCAGAGCCTCAGTTTCCCCAGCTGTAAAATGAAAGGGTTGGCTGGCTAGCTGAAATGATGGGCTTGGGTTTTACAGGTATCCTTATGGTACCGATGTAAAGAGCTGAAGTTTTAAGTCTGCAGAGATGTTTTTCTGGAATGGTTTTTTGGTGTTTTTTTGTTTTTTGGGTTGGTTTGTTTGTTTGTTTTTTTAGTGCAATGATACTTTCAAAAGAAGGGCTGCATAGTTAATGCTTAATTGCTGCAGAACTTCTATTTGGCATGATGGAGAAGTTTTGGTAATGGATGGTGATGATGGTAGCTCGACAACGAGAATGAATTAACACTACTGAATTATATTATCTGAATGTAGTTAAAAGGGGAAATTTTAGGTTATAGATATGTTATTAAAATAAATTTAAAAAAAGAGAAGGGACAACTTTCACTTGTGGCCATAACGGAGTAACAGGGATGATTGGATTTGCGGTCCCATCTTAGTGACTAAAAAGCCAAACAAAATACATGAAACAGTGGTTTTCAGACCCTGGACAACAGGCGGCACAGGACAGTGATCCCCGAGAAGGGAAACTTAACAAGGCGGCTGCCACCGCTCCCAGCTTGCTGCCTGGAATAGGGAGGGGAGACCCCGGCAGAGCCCGGTGGACTCTGAGTTGAGGCGCAGTTGAGAATCCGGGGAGGCCGCGTTGGCCAGAACCCGCAGGCGGAAGAGCAGAAGGCAGGAGAGAGCGGCAGAGAGGCTGTTCTGGAGACCTGGGGAGGGTCCCCTGGCGTCTTCAGCTGATTGCCGATCCGTTCATGCAGGTGAGGAAATGGCCCCCGGCCAGGGGAAGAACCTCCAGAAAGGAGCAGGGGAAACGATCCCGAGTCCATAGCACTGGGACTAGTTGGTACACGGTCCCCCCAGAGTGGAGAAATCTCATAGTACGTGGGCACAGCGGCAGTACTTAGAGTTCACCTCGGTGGTGGGACATAGTCAGTCCTTGTTGAAAGGCCACTCTGGCCCCATCCAACAAAACTTAAAATCAGGCCTCAAAAAGGACCAAGCTGTTTCCAAGTAATTTAACTGCTTCCCAGAGCAAAAACATTTAGATGTCAAAAACGGGAAATGGATGTGGCTCAAGTGATTAGGCTCCCGTCTGCCACACAGGAGGTCCAGGGTTTGATTCCTGGGGCCTCCCGGTGAGAGGCGAGCTGTCCGGCGCAGGAGTGCTGGCCCACCCAGGAGAGCTGGTGCAGCAAGATGACGCAACAAAAAGAGACACAGAGAAGAGACAATAAGAGACACAGCAGACCAGGGAGCTGAGGTTGTACAAGAGATTGAGCGCCCCTCTCCCACTCTGGAAGGTCCCAGGATCGGTGCCCAGTGCCACCTAAAGAGAAGACAAGCACAGAAGAACACAAAGCAGACAGCGAGTGCAAAACAACGAGGGGTGGGGGAAGAAATAAATAAATAAATCTCAAAAAAAATAAATAAATAAATTAAAGCAATAAAAATAGGCTGATGTTGCGAAAGGAGTTAAAGCAGTAACAAAGCAGTGCTCTGTTGTAAGTCCGGGTGCATCTGAAGCCATGATATGTGAAAAAGCAAAAGTGTTGCATGCCGATCTTTTGAAAGACAAATTGGAACGGAGCGATGAGAGTGTTGAAGTTTTTGAGGCCAGCCACAGCTGGTTTGATAACTTTAAAAAGAGGACTGGGGAAGCGGGTGTGGCTCAGTGGATAGAGCCCCCGTTTACCATATGGGAGACCCGGGTTCGCGCCCCGAGGCCTCCTTGTGAGGGCACGCCGGCCTGAGCGGTGCGGTGGGCTGATGCAGCAACCTCACGGCAGGAAGCGGCTGTGGCGCAATGGATAGCGCACCCGTTTACCATATGAGAGGCCCCGGGTTCGCTTC
>JAQZBX010048765.1:0-20118 GCA_029593785.1 Cabassous unicinctus
CAGGACGCCAGGCAAATTAACATCAACGCTGCGTCTTTTAACAGACAGGAAGGCAGACTTCGAAGGTGACGTGCTCGTGTCCACGCACATTTACCCTTCCTGGAGCCACGACTTGCACCTGGATCTGTCTGAGCCCAAAGACCATGTTCCAACCAGTGCAGCAAACTTGAGGGGCATTTTGTTTTCTTCCTTCCGTCACAACTCAAATAAGGCTGGGGTGCAGGGGGAGGGTGGTATTCCCAGCACAGTGGAGCATCCGAGGAATCTTCAGCCTCAAGCTTGCATGTGGTGACCTGGAGGGGGCTCAGAGGGCAGCCTGGACTTGGAATCAAAGCCCTTGGCCCCTTCCCTGCACTGCCCGGAAATGGGCAGGAGACATGGGGGATTAGCAGTCTCAGCAGCCCGTGATCCCACCTCTTCCACCTCTGTCAAGGCCGATTGGGGTACCAGACACGGCTGCCTATAACCCACTGATGCTCAGGTGAACCACTGTTTGCTTTTCCTCGGGGTTGGGGCTATTCCTATTGGTTTTCTTCTCTTATGACCAAATATCCAAAATAATTTTTTTGCGGTAGAAAATAATTACCACAATAGTGTTCAAATCCAAAAGTAATATCTCTTTAATGCCCTAATGACACAACAATAAGAATGGCAGAGAGGGAGAACATGGACGGATCACCCAGCCACGTGGAGGAGGAAGGCCATTAGCCGAGCTTCTGAATAAATTGCTCTCAATTTGCAGATGTAATAGCCCGTGTTGGGGACGTCATAAAGAATGGCTGCCGGACACAGAATCCACCGTGTGCATGGATGGGGGCTGGGAACAGAAACTGATCACAAACAGCTGTTCCTGAAATAATCATAAAAATAAGAAAAATAAAAGGCAAAAGCATACCCATTTGAGAATAAGTCAATTTTTAAAGAGGAGCCGATTTCTTCTTCAAGAGGAAAACACTAAAGGAAGTTCCCATGTAGCATTTCTCATGGTTAATCATTAATTTAGAAATGCATCTGTGTTAGAAAATGAAGGCAGCCAGGAAAGTAAAATCAAATCATTAACCAAGCAAAGGGATATCTTTGGGGTGTGTTTCTCCATTTTCCTCCCAGTGTTTCTCCCCGCTTCAAATTTCATTTTTGCTCTGTTCTTTGTTTCTTTTTGAACTTAGAGCCTTTGAAAGGACACACCAAAGAAGGGGGTGGCCAGGCCACACACCACGCAGGGAATCCCCTCTCTTAACCACATTCCCTCTGCTTTATTTCACTGGATATTAACTTTTCCATGTGACAAATAATTAATAATTTGATGTTCAGCTCAAACTTCAAAATGGTTCAAACCACACGCGGCACCGCTTGCACCTGGAGTTTGCACACCACGGCCCTGTCCCTGGGCCAGCTCTCTGCCTGGTTCTGAGAAGTGCAGTAAAACCAAGAGCGTGTCTCCGGATTCCGGCTCAGCGAAGGGCGCTGGAATTTTCTGGGGCATTAGGATGTTGGCTGCACAAGTTGTCAGAGGCAGATCCTGGGGGAATAACTGGGAGTGGGGGCAGTGCTCCTGAATCCAAGCATTGCCATTTTCATGTTTTACAGCCAGGGTCCGTAAGTTCCTTACAACAAAGGAAACCCAGCAGTCGCCCCAGACCGTTCTTTGCACAGGTGGTTGGTTTTAAGCTGACAAGCGAGCGCCAGGTCTCGCAGACCTTCTCCCCTCTGCCACCACCACCGTCACCAGCTCCAAGGCTGCTTTATCGGGACTGGCCCGCAAACGCTGGGATGACCGGAACGAAGAGGTTTGCCTCAGACCTGTTCTCACACAGAGGAGAGAAGGAAAACGTCCCCTTTCACCGGGTGGGTCCCCACCATTTTCTCTCTATCACGAGAACACAAGTGCCTCCCTTCCAAAACCAGCCAAGTCTGCCTGCTTGGCTTTCGGAACAAGCCGCTGAGATTGGGGCAGGGGCCGAGGACATGGTCTTCTGCTTTACTTGTTTAAGAGGCTTCCTTGATCGCGCTCCTGCCGCTCTTTGCAAGGTTAGCCAGACCCAACGGGCAGCCCCTCCTCGGTCTTGGGGCTCCGGGCGGTGTGACCCTCTGGCTGTGTTATTCAGGGGTTTGCTCCTGTTTCCCCAGAGCAACAGCCGCGTCTTTGTACAAACTGATTCCACATTCACATCAAAGCCACGAGCAAGTGGGGGCTGAGCCTACAGATCACTCAGGAGCTTTCACTGAGGAACATGGGTCTGCACTAATCACCGGGCAAACCCAAGTTTCGCGGTGGATAGTAAAGAGGGAATGCAGATGTGCCCTTGAGTCCACGAGTGAGGATTCCAGAGGGAGATCAGACGAGGGCATGATTTCAGAGAAGGGCACAGCCCCCGCACGTGATGGCACTTGCTTTTGCCCTCGTTTTCCTGACTCGCAGAAGCATCTCAGACTTGATACACAGCTCTCCTCGCTCTGCCTCTGCCTGTTCTCCCTTGGCTATTGCGCCTGCCCAGTAGCCAACAAGGTGGTGTGCGTGCTCGCTGAGCTTTGCTCTGATGGACTGTCATGGTTGACACGAAGCCCCGGAAGCTCAAACCCTGCCTCATTCCCTGATGCCGCTGGAAGCTCCAGAGCAGCACTTTTCCAAGGGCATTGTGCACGCGAATTCCCTGGGGATCTTGTTAAAGTGCGGATTCTGAGTCAGCAGTTCTGGGATGGGGTCCCCTGAGTTTCTGCACGTCTTCCCAGCTCCCCAGCATTGGGACACTGCTGTCCTCAGCTCACAGTTTGAGTAACGAGGCTCCAGTCCCCTAACCAGACTGTGTGGATACCAACTAACAAAAGGACGGTCCTCCCCGCCGGGAGGGGGCTCTCGGGCCCAAAGTATTTATTAGCTTCCTGCCTGGCAAGACTCTGCAAAAGAATAGGTTACTCAACAAAGAGAAGCTCCTTCCTGTATTTTATAAGAGCCTTGTCACGATGGCCATGGTCAACACGAGGGGCTGCGTCCTGGGTGCAGAGTATATACTGCTCCTGTGAAAAACGGAGGCAATTCTAAGAGGGCGGCGCTATGAGCAGCCCCTTTCACAGATGTGCAGATTGAGGACCAGAGCCGTCAAGTGTCTTCTGAGCCCGCCGTATCTCCTAAGCTGGTCTTTGGGTTGAGTGTGCCTTGCCGAATGTGTTAACAATTAGTCTTCTGCTCCCTGGCACATGGAGCAGGCATGCTTTTCCCTGTTCCTTCTCCTAAGTTCAAATAAAAACCTGGGGCATCTCACACACACACACTTGCGTGCATGTACGCACACACACGCGGAGATTCTGAGGGGGGGAGAAGGGGCAGATCAGGGACCGTAGGACCCAAAGAGCAGCGTGGTGGTGAGCTCTCAGGTCTCCCTTTGGCCCCGTGCTTCCCATGATGCTGCTGAAGAGGCAGGCAACCCAGAAACACTAAGAGGTGCAGACCCAAAAAAAGTCCCCGTGAGCTCTGCTCTGTCTAATTAAGGGACCAGGAAAGGGGCAGCCTAGCAAGACAGGAAACTTTCAGAAAACAGCCGCTCTATTGCAGCCAAACACCCCACAAGGAACACCCCTCTCTCCCAACCAGCGGAGGCTGAGTGGGGGCCCAGACTCTCACCCTCAGCAGGCTACTATGAGGCAGCCCAAAGCCCCCGCCAGGGTCTTATCAGAACATTTATCCGACCAGGCGGTAACACCCCACCACCGTGGAATTAGTGGAGACCACGTGGGGAGATGAACTACCCACCCACCCAGCAGTAACTGGGTGCCCCCAGCCCCCAGTGCTGGGGTGGGACCAAAGAGGCCAGAGACTGTCACGCCATCAGCAGCAGTAACGCTCCCCCTCCCCCAGGGTCAACAAAGGTCACTGGGGGAGCAGGAAGAAGGTAACCCTACCCCTCCCAGCCTGGGAAGCGTGAGTGCAGGGGCAGCCGGAATCCCCCTCCTACTTTGGGTGTCATCCGAGGCCGAGGGAGGAACCTGGACTTCTTTCCCCACCTGATGGTTGAAAAGCAGAGTCCCCCCCTTCCCCTGCTCTAGTATCACAGAAAGACGGAAAGAGCAGAGGGTTTAAATAGGATCCAGAGACTCTTAACAGGATACCCAAGGAAGGCATGGAAAAGAAAATGGAGAAAAAGAAAACAGAACAAAGAAGAAACAAAAAATAAAATGGCAGAGTTAAGTCCTGAGATAGCAATAATTCAGCTGAATGGTCTAAATGCACCAAAAGACAGAGATTGCCAGAGTGGATTCAAACACATGACCCAATGATATACTCTCTATTAGAGACTCACTGCAAATATAATGATATAGGCAAGGTGACAAGAAAGGGATGGAAAAATCTATATCATTAAAATAGTAATCAAAGGAAAAGAAAAGTGGCTTGATAAATATCAGAGGAAGCAGGCTTCAAAGCAAATAAAGCTACTAGAGAGAGAAAAGGACTTTATATAATAATAAAATAATCAGCAAGCATTTGACGAAATTTAACACCCATTCATGATTTTAAAAAAACCTCAAAAAAAATAGGAATAGAAGGGAAGTTCCTCCACCTGATGAAAAGCATCTACAAGCATCCTACACTACATTAGTATTAATGGTGAAAGACTCAAAGCTTTACCCCTCAGACTGCGATCAAGTCAAGCATTTCCACTCTCGCGACTCTTTTCAACATAGTGGGGAAATTTCTAGTTTGTTCAATAAGACAAGAAAAGGAAATAAAGGGCATAAGGATAGGAAACAAAGAAATAAAACTTCCACTCTTTGTGGTTGAAATGATTATCTGCATAGTTTAGTATTTTCTGATAAAAAATAAAAAAGCCATTACCAAAAGAGCTACCAATTGCACTCTTGGAATTTATATCAGAGAAATGAAAATGTGTTCACACAAAATCTGTATGTGTATGTACATATTAATGCATGTGAATGTTCACAGCGGCTTATCTCTTAAGAGGACAAAATGGGAAACAACCCATGAGTCCTTTAACAGGTGAATGGTTAAAACAACAGACACGAAAACTGGTCCCTCACACCCTGGAATATCACTCCACAGTAGAAAGAATGAGCTACTGATGCACTTAATGCATGACTTCCAGAGAATTATGCTGAGTAGAAAAAGCCAGTCCAAGGGGCTGCATGCTGTGTGGTTCCATTTAAACAACCTTCTTGAAAAGACAAAGTGATAGAAATGGAGAGCAGATTAGTGGTTGGCAGGGGTCAAGGGAGCGCTTGTGGCTGGAGGGAGGTGGGCGAGGCTCTCAAAGGGCACCACGGCGGGGGGTGGAGACCCTCCGTATGCATGGGTACCAGTGTCTTGGCTGTGAGATTGCCCTGCAGTTCCTCAAGATGGTACCACTGGGGGCACTGGGTAAAGGGGACAGGCTTCTCTCCATTTTAGTTCTTATAACTGTGTGTGACTCTGCAGTTATCTCAAAAGCAAACATTTAATTACAAAAAAATCACTCCTATAATGGATTTTTACATAGCTGATATGGGAAACATTTCTGATTCCCATTTAGATTAAGTGTAGCAGAGCATTCTCAGTCATAGAACCCAAGAGCAAATCAAATTTGTTTTTTACATGCGACCAATCATCATTTGAAATGTGTACTACTTGCTAGGTTAAATAAATCTGTCTTCAGTGAACTGGAAAATGCAAATTCTGTCTTTGAAATTGTTCTAGGACTTGAGAAAAGCGAAAAAAAAATGTAAGAAGGTGGAAAGGACCATTTACCCAATAAGAATGAAAGGGAAAGTGAAAACGTGTTACAGAAAGAGTCCTTCTGGCATGTGCTTACTCTGATGCACTTCAGAGAAGGGAGGAAACCTAATTTCCCGGCTTAGGCTGAGAAAGTTTGACTTGAAAACTAGTTCTTCACCTCACCTGGCTTGAAGGTCACTTAATTGTGGAATGGTGGTGACTGCTCTGAGACAAAGCTCTACTAGCCAGGGCGCCGTGGTGCTTAAAGGAAGCCTTGGGGAGAAACGGATTCCTTTGCAGAGCCGCCCGAATGGCAGCGGGTAACCTTCACCGAGGACTTCCTCTCGGCCACGGCCGCTCCTAGCCGCTGCTCCCACAAGCCTGCGCCGCCAGGTGGCCTCTGCCCCGGGGCTCAGGGCGCTGGCGTCCTTTCATTTCCCTAAGCGCCTTCGAAGGAGCTCCGCTGATTCTCTTTCCACAGTCCAGGGGTTCTCAAAGGGGGTGACTTTGCCTCCATGGGGGCCACTTGGCAGTATCTGGAGACATTTTGACTGTCCCCACCGGGGAAGGGGGCTACTGCATGTGGGGGGCGGAGGCAGGATGCTGCTGTACACCCCACAATTCACAGTCTAGTTCCCGCCACAGCCACCTGGAGGAGGGGTCGGTGGTTTCAAGTGTGAGAGCTTGTCAAGGCTGCAGGAGCCAGGCAGCTGCCGTGTGCCAGGTTTTGACCGCGTGGCCAGCTCCCGATGTTCCAGCAAGTGGCCCCCACAACACCGGCTGCTTGGATCACCCCGCAGGGGGTGCCTGCACAGCTCCTGCAAACCAGAGGGAGGAAGCCCGGGTGTCCTGACTGTGCTTTCCCGAGTCCAAGGGCTGTGAATTGAATAGAAGAGGGAACTTGGGAGATCGCAGGCCATCTATGTGTCTCCAGACTTTCCCCAACTTCTGACGTCATTTTCAATGACTTCTGCCACATTCTGTCCTTTAAGACTGAGCTTGGCTCTTCTTTGGGAAACCTCAGGGACAAAAGTGAGGATGAGTCCTCCTGACCCCAGAGAGGGGAGGGCTCAGCCACACGCATGGGCTCAGCCACACACACGGGCTCAGGAAAACACACAGGCTCAGCAAAACACACAGGCTCAGCCACACACATGGGCTCAGCCACACACGCGGGCTCAGCCACACTCATGGGCTCAGCCACACACACAGGCTCAGCCACACACATGGGCTCAGCCACACTCATGGGCTCAGCCACACTCATGGGCTCAGCCACACACACGGGCTCAGCCACACACATGGGTTCAGCAAAACACACGGGCTCAGCCATGCGCACGGGCTCAGCCATGCACGCAGGCTCAGCCACGTGCATAGGCTCAGCAAAACACACAGGCTCAGCCACACACGTGGGCTCAGCCACACGCATGGGCTCAGCCACACGCATGGGCTCAGCCACACGCATGGGATCAGCCACACGCATGGGATCAGTCACACGCATGGCTTTCCGCCCACCCATCTCCCCCTGCCGCTTGCTCTCTCACCCCATGTTTTTTTCCCCTGTGTATGAGCAAAAAGATGAAATTGAGAGCACAAATTTAAGAGTAATCTAATCATAAAAACAAAGGTCACTACCACCTCCCGTCAGAGTAAACGGCACACTTTATGACTTTTGTCTGCATCTGCTATTGAACCTTAAATTGGTTCAAATGAAACAGGCTTCTTCCTCATTTCTTTTTCTCCTGCTTAAGCAAATAGTAGCATTCTCAGAAGAGAACTTGCGCTATAGCGAATTACGTTATTTTCAATAAATTCCAACAGCGCTGCTATAGTAACTGTCTTAACCATGATTAATGTGGGAAACATTAGGAAAGCGTGTTATTATTATTCTAAATTAGGTTTTGCTTGAATTAATTTTTATGCATGGTTACTAAGATGTAAAAGAGTTTCTGAATTGCTAATTGTAACATTCCTTCTTTGGAGATGAGATGAGATTGGGAACCCAAGGGCACCCTGCTGCAGGATATTTAGTTTGAATACTTGCCTAGGGGCCAACATGCTACGTAGTCAGTGTCCTGCTGGGGAACTGTAGCTTAGCACCCGTGGAGGCTGTAGTTACAGGTTTTCTTTCAGAATCGCCCCCCTGAATCTGCTTTGTGGGAAGTGCACACTGGTTATGAATATCATGTCCTTTCCGTGGTGTATGGGGGACAGGCGAGGAGAGACACAGCCCCTTCAGACAATGGTGTGCTCTCTTTTTTCTTCTCAAATCTCCCTTTTACCAAGGATGATGGGAATAATAGAAGCAGTGGCCGGAAGCGCCTACGACGGTGCTCGCCGCGGCCTGGGCGTGCACCACCGGCTTTCCAGCCCTACGTCTAACAGAGACTTACTGGCTGTCTCCCGGGTACCAGGCAGGGGTGATGCTGACATGTCAGCGAGTAACACTTGCCCCTGCCCCTGAGGAGCTACCATCCTAGTGGGGGGCATTTTCCACGGGTCTGGAATGAAGGAGGCAAAGGGGGATGTTGGCCGTGGATCAGAGAGAAGGGGGAGGGGGTTCAGGCATTGCAGGGCCTCGGAGACTTTGGGGGGACCTTGGCATTTCCTGTGAGGGAGCTGAGGAGCCTGGGGGGCCGAGCTAACCTTTGTCCTAACAGGATCCCTCTGCCTGTTGTGGAATGGGGACCAGATCACAGGGCGCCAGCTGGGAGGCGGGAGATCTGTCCATGACAGTACATTGTGGAGAGATGGACCGTGGCTGCAGCGGGGAGGGACAGAGAACTGTCGGATTCTGGGTGGATTTTAAAGAGTGGGCAGATTGGCTGGTGGGCCGCAAAGAGAGGAGGAAGAGCACACCAAAGTCTTTGGCCTCTGCATCTCGAAGAAGGGATTTCTGTTTCCTGAGTTGGGGGAGATGGCAGGAGTAACAGGTTTGGGGGGAACGTCAGGAATCAGAGTCTGGACATGGTAAGTTCTCAATGCCAATGAGTCATCAGAGAAGAAGTGAATCAGCTACTTGGCTATCTGGCTCTGAGCTTCCAGGGAACAGGTGCAGGTGGGAGATGCAATCTTGGGACATCTCAAGTTTCATCGGGGACTGAGTGTGGGGGAGAGGGCCTGTGTCCTGAGCCTTGACCACCCCCATGTGGAGAGGTTGGTAGAAGTCAAGAAGCCAGCAGTAGAGACTGAGAAAGAGGGGCTAGTGATGAAGGAGGACTAGTACAATGGTGTCCCAGGGCATGAGACAAGCTCAGACCCACTGTGAAGGGTCTGAGATGAGGGCTGGCTGGGACCCACCCACTGTGAAGGGTCTGAGATGAGGGCTGGCTGGGACCCACCCACTGTGATTGGCAACATGGGGAGCACTGGTGACCCAGGGCTTCTATGGAGTGTTAGGTGGAGACGGTTCTCCAAGATTCTAAATGTAAGTGTCCTGGCATCTGCTCTGTCCAAGGCTCCATCCAAGGCCCTGGGAGGGACCCTAACAACGTGGTCACATGTCTTTGTAAAATTTGCAGGAGTAACATATTTCAACACAATGACTTAAGACTTCAGTTTCTTTCCATTTTGACTCTCCTCTGTTAAATAAAGGGCTAAAGTGTATAGTGTATAGTGTATACTGTCCAGTGGCCCTTGTTCACTTCTTCACAGCAGGCTGGGACCAGCAGTACACTGCCTGCTGTTACAAAACTTAAATTCCTGTAGAGCCAATTGTTTTAATACCACCCACATAAGCATGTTCCTAGACATTTGGAGCCTGCCTTCTTTGCAAACCCCAGGAAACTGCACCCAGCATCTGCTAGTCATGGTTAAGACACACCAGGGCTGTGAAGACTCACACTGCTGCTGTGTTTGGAGCTCTCTACCCATGGACGCCGAGCTGTGCTGCTGAGAGCATCACCTAGACACGAAAGCTGCCTCTCCAGACCCCTCTCCCTGGGGAGTCCCCTTGCCCTGCTCCCCTTCTGGGTTTGGCCTCATGCTGCTGTCTCTGGAAGGTCCCAAGTGAGGAGGGACATTCCTTCTCACACAATCCTATCTAAGCACCACCCATGCAAGCCTGTTGTGTTCCTGTCTCTCCTGGTTCTGTCTTTTCCTTGATCAGGCTTGAGATCCTCCAGCTTACTATAGTCCGTCATGCTTCCGGTCCTTTTGGTAATGCCTGAGCACAGTCATGGGCCTTTTGGGTTATCTAGTTAAAGGGAGGTTGAGTTGGGAAGACATTTAGCTGGGGTTTAGTGGAATGTAGTTATATGATCAAGACACTTGTTATGTCACTGCTACTGCTCCAGGTGGGCTTCTAGAAGTACCCCCTTCTGATGTGCCCACTCACCAGGTCTGGGCAGAAAGGTAGCATCAGAGGTTATATTGAACACATCCAGTAATATCAGGGGTGTGCAGGTAGTAGAAGAGAAGAACTATTTTAAATGTATGCATCCAGAAGGCAGTCTGGAAAACTCTTCCAAATTTTAGAGGTCATATATGACGAAAGGGTGATAAAGGTTTCCCCAAGTGTGACAATAATTCTAAAACTTTACATAATATTACCAATAGTGAGTTGCAACATGAAAAGAAACTTTTCTAAATTCTTAATAGTAAAAACCAAAATTTTGATCAGCCATGATAGAGGAAAGCCTGGCTTATCATTCTATTTTCTCCAAAGAAAATTGTGTTAAAAACTCCATGTTTCAGGAAGAGGAAATCAAAGATTATGCAAAGAAAAATGCAGAGATAAAAGCATTATACATGTGGCAGGCAAGTCAATAATAAAACTCAATGCTATTTTTCTGGATTTTGTGACAATTATACTAATTGCAAGTACCTTAAAATTTGAAAGCTGCTATGATTTACTTTCTCATTCTAAATAAATATTTAGTTTTATACCTGATTTCATGTTTATAATTATGTACTTTTATCTTTAAAAGCACTCCCCATAGATTGTAAAAGTTTTGATCCTGAAAAAACCTGGATTTGCGCCTGGTGGTGGAGATGTTTGGAGCAGAAAGGGGGCAAAATGGAGACAAAATGTCTAGCCAACATTTTCTAGGATTGTTACTAAAAGGGAAGCAAAAGGACAAAGTGATAGCTAAGAAGTGTAGGAGGTCAGAGGAGGGTTTTACTCTTAAAAGTAATGGAATGATTCATGAGAGCAGGAAGATTGAAGCAGGCGGGGCCATTGCTAGAATATGATCTTGGGTAGATTAAAAGGAACGAGTCAGTGCTTGCTGGAGAGGTCAGCCTTCATCAGGAGTGTGGGTGGTAGTGACAGAGGGAAGGCAGAGAAGGATGGACAAGGATGGGAGGGAATCAGGACAGGTGGGAGCTGTGTGGTGTGAGAAGGACATTTCTTCTACTTCCTTTTTCAACCTGTGAGTTAGTTATCCCCATTTTCATAGGGGGAGACAGAGACTCAGAAAGGTAAACATACCTACCTATGGGACCTAAGTAGGAGTGGCAGGGCCAGGCTCTGACCTTAGGTCTGCCTGGGTTTAGTGAAAAATAATCATTGTCATCAGAATAACCAGGAGGATGAGAAGGAAGAATGAAGGAACACTGGCTGGGTAGGAACTGTGTGCCAAGAATTACACGTGCATCAGCTCACTGCGTCCTCCCCTTTCCCAGGTGTGGAAACTGAGGTTCTAGCCACTGAGTAACTCATCTGAGGCTGTGAGTGACAGGCCTGGGCTCAGTCCATCGGACTCTAGAGACTTCATTCTCCACTGTCTCCTCATTCACCTCCTGCCATCATAGTGAGGGTGGCCATGGTCATTCCTGGGGACACCCTGGACCTGGCCAGGTGAGGTGTGCTGCTCAGCCACCCAGATACTGGGATCTCCCAGAGAAGGCGAGAGCATTGCAAGCATGGGTTGCCACGACTCACGAAGCTGCACTATCAGTCATGCTCCACCTTCTCCTCCAAGCAGCTCCCACCGCCATAGCTTCTCTTTATATCTTGATCGCTGGAGCAGACATGGAAAACGAAACAACACAAAATGAAAGCCCATTCATTTCCCCCAATCTAGCATCCAAGAGGAAATTCTGAGGAAACCCTCTTTGGATCATCTAGTTGAAGGTCCCATGAGTATTCCATAAATGTAGATCATTTATAGAGTTTCTGGGCTTAGAGATATGGGCTTCTGGCTGGAGAACTGGGCCCTGGTTGAGACCACGGGCCATTTGACATCCACTTGTGTTAAGCAATGGGCCATATGACATGTTCTATAGGATGCCTTCCATCATCTCTGCAAGAAATTGAAGACATCTTCCTCTTTTCCTTCCTCATTCTTTCTCTCCATCCCTCATTTTCCCCCATCTTTCCTTTCTCCAAATACATCCTCAACAAACATTAACTCAATACCCACTGCTTGTTGGCACTGTCACGTGGACTGAGTAATACTTCTGTACTCAAGATGCTTATGGGTTAGTGGGGAAGATAAATGTTGAACAGATAATCATGGGAAAAAATATAAAATTGTTCATGGTGATACATGTTTTAAATGAGAAAATGTGATAGATTACAACAGAGGGGAAGGAATGATTTAGATTGGGTAAGTCAAGGAAGGTTTTATTGTGAAAGCAACAGTCAGACAGGGACTGAATCAGAACTAGCAAACAGAAAGAGATGGAGAAGGATGTTTTACTCAGAGGGACAGAGGGAATCCCAGGTGAAAATGTTCTGCCCATAAAAGAATATAGATCTCTCAAGGAAGGTTAAAGAGATTGATGGACCTGGAAAATGGAAGCAAACACGCAGCCTTTTGTGTCTGGCTTCTTTTGCTCGACCTAAGGTTTTTGAGATGCATCCTTGATGCTGTGTCAATCAGTATCTCATTTTAAAATTGTTGCATAATATACCATTGTATGAATGTATGAGCAATTGGTTGGTCAGACAATGAACAATAGATGGCACTGGACAGTGATCCTTGAGAGAAGGAGACACATGAGGTCAGCCTTTCTGCCCTGGAATATATTCTAGACCATGGAGGTGATGCCAGTTCTTGGCTATTTTGAATAATATTGTTATAAACATAGTCATACAAAACTTTTTGTGGACATACATTCACATGATTTTTGGGTAAATAGGGTTAGAACTGCTGGGTCATAAGGTAAATATAAGTTTGATTTTGTAAGAAACTGTCAGTCATTCTCTTTTTTTAAGAAAATAAGGGAATGAGAAAAAAGATAATGTCACATTTTGCACATTTACTATTTCCAGTTCTTTTCATTCCTTCCTGTAGATCAGAGTTTTATTTGGTATCATTTCCCTTTAGCTCAAGGAACTTCTCTTATGATTCTTCTGCTGTAGTTCAGCTAGCAATGAATTCTCACAGCTGGTATTTGTATGAAATACCTTTAATGCTCTTTTTGAAGGATATTTTTGCTAGGTATAGAATTCTGGGCTGGCTTATTGTTTTCCTTTCCTTACTTTAATGATGTTGCTTCATTGTCCTCTGGGCTCCGTTGTTTCTCATAAAAAGTCAGCAACAATTTGTACTGCTTTTCTCCTGTAGGTAATGTTTTGTTTTTCTTGGGTGGTTTTACAGCTTTTTTCTTTATCTTTGGTTTTCAGCAGGTTGACTATGATAAAGCTAGTTCTGGTCTTCTTTGCACTTACCTTGCTTGGGTTTTGCTGAGTGTATTGGGCCTGTATGCTGAATTTCTGCCCATGAACCAGACCTAGAACCCTGCCCCTCACGTCACGTTGTTTGATATCTCTACTCCACATTTGGCTGTGCAGCATCAGCTTTCTCCTAAGCCTGTTGGAGTCCCACCTGTGCAGGTGCATTTGTGACCGAGCATGTGGTCAAGGACTTGGGCAGCACCCTCTGTGTACGTCTTAGACTCCCCCTTTCTCCAGCCTATCTGGTAACCTGCCTGGAAAAATCCAGCTGCTTCAGCAGCCCTGACCCCCACACTCTACCTCCTCAGCTCAGCTCAGCAGCCATGTTCCTCCTGGACTCCACTTCTCTGTGCTCTGGTCTAGAACACGCCCGGTCCTAGGGAGAGAACCTGCGCACATGGGGGCTCACCCTGTGTGTCTGCCATTCTCAAGGATCACTGTCCAGGGCTGTTTATTATTCATTGTCTGACCAACGAGTTGCTCATACATTCCTTCAGGGGCACCTCTCATTTACCTGGTTTTATAGTTGACTATGGCAGAGGCAGAATCTGGTATCAGTTACTAGATCATGGCTGGAAGTTGAAGTCTCTAAAAACTGTTTTAAAGTGTGATAATAGATATAGAGTGCCTAACAAAATACTTGCCACATAGTAAGGATTGAATAAGTGCTATCAATTACTATTGTTATCATCATCATCATAACTATATTTTAATAATCATTCTCTATCTCTGTCTCCCATATAAAAAAGGAGGAGGAAGTGAAAATTTATTCCATGAGGGATGGCTAGGGGTATTGCTTTGTTTTAATGCTGGAGTCTTAACGAGCAGTCTATGAATTGACTGGTGTGAGCGAGGGTCTGTGAATTTACTGATATTACTTAGGAAATTTTGTGCCTGTGTATCAGTCTATTTTTCCTATATGATTTTTCATAGTTTTTTAAATCAGATTTTTAACCATTTATCTAATCCACAAAGAGTAAGATACAGTCCTGTATTAACTCACTTCTTTCATTTTACTGGGTACACTTGGACAATGAATGAATGACTATAAATTAAATACCCAAATGATAATTAATTGCCTTCTCAATGCCGAGCCCTTTTCTAGATTCAGGGACTATAAAATGAGAGAGACAAACACCACACTCCAGGCCTGAAGAAAAGAGGTCCAAAGAAATGAGCACGTGTGAACGTGTTGCCCGGGCTATGCTAGAAGTCTGGGGAATGGGGGAGGAGAAGATGCAGGGAGACTCCGGTGGAGGGAACTGTATCCACCCTGTCATCAGTCATGCTTCTTTCTGTGATGTTGGACCAAGGGTCTCTGTGGCCGATTGAACTTTTGGAAAGGGAAGCAGTGTGGACTCAGTGTCTAACATTCATAAGCCAGCACAGTGCCGAGAGGCAGATCTGTGTATGTAAAGAAAGTTGATACATGCTCGGGATGGCAACACGAATCAGTGGGGATTGGCTGTGTTGTTTAGCAGATGGTGTTATGGAAACTAGCTCGCCCTGCAGAGAAAACTAAAACTGGGTCCCTGCCTAGCACCATATGAAAAGGCTGACTCCAGATGGGTTAAATCCCTAAGTTTAAAAAGTAAAACTATGAAGTTAATGGAAGAAAATATTAGAGAATATCTTTGTGACTTAGCAAAAGTTAAAACCACAAACTATTAGGGAAAACAAAAGGATGAATTTGATAATATAAAATAGGGAAGCTAGGGATTTTTTTTCTGTTGAATAAAAAGGCACTCCAAATAAAGTTAATAGAAAAGTCATAGAAGATATTTGCAAAGTCTAAAACTAACAAAAGATTTCTACGTAGATAAAAAGAAACTCCTGAAAAACAGTTCGAAATGAATAGTACCTTCTTTAGAAAACCGGGCAAAGGTATGGGCAGGTGATTTACCGACAGTGATTCCCAATCACCCAAGCATTTGATGAGAGGCTCTCGGTGTTCATTAAAGATGTAAACATTGTCTAACACAAACCTAGTGGATAATCTAGGCCCAAACTACAGTGCAGGTAAAGCCACATTCGGTGAGGCTATGGCAATACAGGCCTCCTCCAGCACGGCGGGCGCAGGAGTCCTGAGGAGCGGCCCGTGGTTCTTTAGCCAAATGAGCTACAGGAACATGCTCGGAACCAGCCGCTCGCCTCCTGGACATACATCCCAAAGATAGCCAAGCGTGGACCGAGAGGACAAGTGCGGTCAGCGGAGCCCATGGAGGACGGGGACACAGCTGAGATGTGCACATGGCCGCATGGCCAGATCCAGAAACAGAGTGGAATAAATAACCTCAGGGAGACCTAGGCTGTTTCAAGACCATACAGTTGATTGAAGATAAAACCCGCCCACGAAATAGTGTACATTCCGCAAGAACGCGCGTGTCAAACCCGGGCGGCTGCTTGTGAGTTGGGAGTTCAGAAGTGAGACGTCAGGGAAAGGTAGACACACAAACACCCAAAATTATAAGTGCTATGAACCGTGGTAAATTCAGTGCTCTGCACACGTAAATAGTTTGAAGGGTTCTCTTTTGTCCTTAAGATTCCTCTTGGCCAAGGAAGCTTTGATAGAGGACTTTGTCACTAAAAGGTACGCTCCCTGAAGGCGGGACCTGGCTGCCTGTGCACTGCTGTGCACGGTGCCTGGCTCAAGGAGCTACTTGAGCGATGTTTTGTAAATCAGTTCACGTGGATCCTTTGCTCACGGACGCGCTCCGGCCCCGCGATGCGTGAGTTTCCGGCGTCCTGCCGTGAGCTCCCTCTCACTGTCCCCAGCCTCTCCGCCTGCGCCATGCCCACACTCTGTGGTCCTCAACTTAAATTCCCGTCTCCAAGGAGGACGTCCTTGACCTCTGAACCAGGCTAAGCCGACTGGTAAGCATCTGCCTTTCCCACTGACCACTCTTTCGCTGGCCATCTTTTACTAACATAACTAGATAATTATTGTGTAATTATTCTCAATGTCTGCTAAGTCCGTAAGTCCAGAGATTCTTTTTTCTGTTGCATTGAATCCCTTGTATCGGGTACCTAGTAGGTATTTATAAATATTTATTGCTAGATAATTGAGGTCTGTGAATAATGGCCAACATGAGAATAGACCATGTTCTCTTCTCTTGAAAATGGCTTTAAGGGGGCAGAGAGTTGAACCTGGAGAGCTTCCCGGGGGTCTCTCGGGTCTCAACTCCCTGGTCAGCCCTGGAGCCTCATGAGCACATTCAAGGGGACGCTTATTAGCCTGCCCTTCTGAGCCGATGTGGAAGAATGCTTTCCTCCCCCGAAGTTTTCCAACAAGCAGCTGAGGAGCACAGATCGGTGGTTCTCACTCTCAGAGATCAGGGTCTGTTTTCTTAAAATGTATCTAATATTTCTGACAACATGCTTTATTTCAAAGATAACCTTTCCTTTAGTAAACAAGCTTCTAAACCTCAGGATGAAGACAGTGAGTATATTTTCATATAAACAGAACGTTTACTGCTTATATTTGGGGTGGAATGGTGGTTTAAATTGTGTGCACGTGTGTGGTATGTGAATGTGCATTGCATTTGTATTTTTCTAGTGTCCCAAGGAGATATTTGAATTCATTAGTGATTTGTCCTGCAGAGCACAGCCATTTCCATGGATGGGATAGGAATTCTAGAGAATTCACAGCAGCAGGAGAGGCTTAAAACATCTGTTTTTAAAATTTGCTGAGGTCTGTCTCATTTTTCAGATTCATCTTTCCAGTCTCAGCTTTAAAATGCTCCCAACTGGTGAGAATGGAAGGCACGGTCCTCTAAGCAACGTTGGCTTCTTTGTCTCTGTTGGCTAATTGCTTTTTATTTTCTGTGCATGAAATAATTATGTGCATATCCAGCAAATTCTGCTTTTCATTAACATTTTATATAGAAATGTTTTGTATTGAATGGATTTTATGAGTGAGCGTCTGTGTCTGTATGTAGCTAGATCTAGCAGTAATTGATCCATTGCCAACAATTACACGTTTGTAAATTTGGACTTTGGGGCATCATCTTGTCAATACCAACCCCAAGTTCCTTCTTTACTTTTCCATATTCACTATATTATCTTATAACATCAGCTTTTACATGTCCTTGGAATGATTTATCACAATGAAAAGATATTTAAAATTGAGCAATAATCTAGCAGTTATAAACTGTGTCTTACATGTTAATTATGCATCATCTCTGTAATACCTTTTATATTGAGAGAATCCCTGGTGACCAAGAGATCATCCCTGAAGGCAAATTTAGGCCTGGATAATTTTCTCTTCTTTCCTCAGCAGATATGATCTGAGTGTTAGCCTTCCTCAGAAAAAATACCCAGAGCCAGAAGACTGTTTTACACTATTTTCAATAAAAAGTACGCTTTTCACTCCATTGTACTTGTTGAACTTTCTTTACCACTCTTAACCTGGAACCAGACCACTAACATAGTCCCTGGGTAGACCAGGGAATGTTAAAGTGACTCTATCATATTTTTAAAAATTTACTTTTTAAAGAAACTTTAGTTTATATAAATGTTACATAAAAAAATATAGGGGATTCCCATATGCTCCACTCCCTCCCCCTCCCACAGTTTCCCATAATAAAAACATCCTTCATCAGTGTGGTACATTTGTTACAATTGATGAACACATATTGAAGCATTGCCACTAAGTATGGATTATAGTTTACTTTGTAGCTTACACTCTATCCCGCGTCATTTTGTAAGTTATGACAAAATATTTAATGGCCTGTATCCATCACTGCAATGTCATGCAGGACCATTCCAATGTCCCCAAAATGCCCCTTTTATTACACTCATTTTCCCCTCTCCCTGCCCTCAGAGCCTCCGGTGGCCACTGCCTCCACATCAATGATAAAATCTCTTCCATTGCTAGAATAACAACAAGTCTATAGTAGAATAATAATATGTCTACTTTAGTCCATCGTTCATTTCCCAATCTTGAGGATTTGGGGATGGTGATGTCCACTCTGCCTCTAATTGAGAGGGGCTTAGATCCCATGGGGCAGATGGATGGGACTCTCTTGCCTGCAGTTGCAGACTCTCTCTGTTCCCTGGGATGGGCGTTGTCCATCATCATCTCCTTGTTAGTTGTCCTGGGTGAGTCCAATGAACTGGGGAGTAGGTGTTGCAACTCTGCTGAGATTCAGGGCCCAACTAGGGGGTGGACAGATCAAAGATTTAAGTCTCTTGGACGTACACCTATCAAGTATAGTGCTAACTACAGTTCACATAGAAGGGGCAGAAGAGCACGTGTAGGGAAAGCACAACTGAGTCCAGCTCTGTCACACTGGGGAGCATAAACTCCAGGGTAAGGCCCATTGGCAGAGCACCAAACTCCTGAGCTGTCTGCCCTGCCTAGTGTCTGGATGTCTCCAGAGCCCTCAGGAGCTCTGCTTTTGTGGCACTATTTACCGTGGCAGTCAATGAGATCCCACTGTGACGTGCATAAGCGTAACTTCTGGAATAGAAGAGTTTCGTGGAGTAAGCCTGCTAGACCACACTCTCCGACTGATTAAATTAAAAACCCACAAGACATTACAAAGAGCAACTATCTGAGGATTCTGAAAGGTAACCAACGGTAGGCAGATTGGAGAATGGACTCAGAACACGATGTTTTATCTTTTAGCTTGATTCCGGGATGGCCCCAGTTTGCTGAATTGCACAGCAGATGTAAACACAAAAACCCAGAAGGACACCCCATCATTCTGGCCAGGACCCGAGGAGAGGAGGCCCAGCAAACCAGGGGAATTTTCCCTTTTCCTCTTTGTTCTTCTCCTTTCAGATCTCTCTTGGCATTGCTCCAAGGGTTACCTGTGTTGGCAATATGGGCAGCTAAAATGGAACAAAACTCTACTCCTCTCAAGAGAGAGCTGGGATAAGGGCTCCTTGGGAACAGGAGAGGATGGGGAGAGTCCTGGAGAGAAGAGGGTTGCAGGAGGAAATATGCAAGTTACTGTACAAACCAACACAAGTCTCTGGTTTACCCTCAGGTAGCACAAGTAGAGAACAACTTCCACACATCATAGCAAGGAACGGAACTATGATATCAGCTACTATCCAAGTTCCAGATTAGCCCTGAGTGGTCCTGCAAAGGGCAAAAACAGATGATGGGGGGAAAGGCTTTGAAAATTAAACTCCCTTTGCAATCACTTCCTACAGAAGGCAAATCAGAAGTTGTGGTCTGAGCCTGCCAGGATTGATTGCATGGCAAAACAAAAAAAATGCAATAAAACGTAAGAGAATTTTCACAGCATAATATTAAAAATATCCAGGATATAATCCAAAATATCCGACATACAAAGCCCAGAAAAAACATGACCAATTGTAAAAGGAAAAGGGAATCAACAAATGCTAAACCCCCACAGATAACTCATATGTTGAAATTATTAGGTGAAGGTAATAAAAGCAGTTAGTGTAACTATATCAGAGGAAGAAGTTATAAACAGCAAGGGGGGAATCTAAACTAAAACATCAGTTGCTAGATTAGAGCCAGGGATATTAATATCAAGTCATGTTTATTGTAATATATTTATAAACAGATACAGAAATAAATTTACCTACCTGTATACACATGTGCTAGCGTCTGTATGTATAAAGCATATAGCTTTGTCAGCAGAGTGGCTACATCCCAACAGTGATGAAGACATCCAATACCCAGATCTTGGTTTTCTAAATACCAGTCTTCAATATAAAGAAACAAGGTTCCTTGGAGAAATGGTTGATTCTAAAGGTTGGGTTACGTAGACTACAAGAGGAGCCCAGAGCATCTTGTACCACTAAAAAGAAAGACAGT
>JAQZBX010048766.1:0-20101 GCA_029593785.1 Cabassous unicinctus
AAATAAATCTTAAAAAAAAAAAAAAGACAGAGTCTTCTTTCTAATGCCAAGCTGCTGATTCCCATCTTGATTCAGTCCATAATCACAGAAGTTCCCAATGTCACAGATATGCAAAGTATTTTTCAGTTTACAAAACACTTTCAAGTAATTATATCACAACAGTCCTGGGTGGTAGGTGGAATGAGTGCCATTAAAACCACTGAACCCAGGAGAAGTCTGAGTTCAGGATGTGAAGTGATTAGCTCAGGATCCCACGACAATGAATGGCAGAGCCAGGGTCCAATCTCAAGATTTCCAAAGGTGAGTTTTCTAATTTCTTGTTTGCTGCCCCTCTATTCATGCACTGTAGTCTTAGGTAAACATCTTGGCCAGCAGTTCTCAGATTTGGGTTTGGACAAGAATTACCTGAAGAGCTTGTGAAAATGCAAATTCACAGGTCTTAATTCCAGTGATTTAGATTCACAGAGTCTGGAGTGAGGTCTGGGAATCTGCTTGCTTGTCAAGCTCCTCAGGTGATTCTGATATGGCACCACACTTGGAAAAATTTTGAATTCTTGGAACTCTCTGTTGTTCTGTAAGGCATGTCACCACTCCTCTGAGAATACAAGACAATTTTCTCAGGCATACAGACTCTGTTGGTCAGCTTAGGCTAAGTATGCAGCAGCAACAAAGGACCCCAGGCTTAGTGGCTGTGGCAGTTTGAAATTATTTTATGAATCCCAAAAAGAGAAATATTATGTTTGTAAACTAATCAATTCCTCTGGGTATGATACCCTTTGACTGCATTAAATTCAGTTGAGGGCCCTTTGATTAGATTACTTGATAAGATCCATTTAGGGCTTTTGATTCTACTATGTCAGTGAGGCATGACTCAGGTTGAGTCTCTGCCCCCTTGCTGGGTCTGATATAAACGAAAACACAGAGAAACTCAGACAGGCAGGCACAGGAAAAGAAAGCTACCACCTTTGATCCTGCCATGTAAGAGAGAGGACTATAGGATTGCTTAAGCACAAAACCTCAAGAAGCTGGGCTCACGGAGAAGCTCATGAGGAGATGGTGAGGTCGGAGGGGAAGGCTGAAACCCCTGTGAAGATCAGCAGCCATCTTGCTTCACCATGTGGCAACAATGCCAGAATCAACGCTGACTTTGGTGAGAAAGCATTTCTGCTGATGCCTCAGTTTGGACATTTCATGACCTTGGAACTGTAAGCTTTTACTCCAAATAAATCCCCATTATAAAAGCCAACACATTTCTGATACTTTGCATTGGCAGCCCTTTAGCAAACTAAGACAGTGACTTAGAAAAGCAAAGGTTGATTCCCTGACTCATCTTTACGTCCATCATGAGTTGGCTGCAACTCAGCTACATATTATATTCATTTTGGGGCCGAGGCTAAAGAAGCAGTCCCTCTCTGGAATATTCATATTCTCATGGTAGAAGGAAAAGAGAGAAGGCAGAATCTTATGATGTCTCTTACAGCTTTTTCTAGGAAAGGTCATATGTCACTTCCACTTGCATTTCATTGGCCAAAGAACATCACATGTTCAAACCTGCCATCAAGGAGGCAGGAAGTAGACTCCTCCTAAGGGATGGGCTGGAAGCTAGTGCCAGTGATTATTTTTGCAATAATTTAATGAACCACAGAGGTCCAACCTGTGGTCTTGAATGAGTCTTATTGTCCATTTTCCCTGGACTATCCAAGGTTCCTTCTTCCAACTAATTACTTACTGGCTAAGCTTAAATTTTGCCATTATCATTTCCTTCCATTCTTTATCTAACTAAGCTTTTCATGGACTGTGTCTTCTACCTTGTTATCACCTTTTACCTTAAGACTTTTGATAATTTAAACATAAAAGGCCACAAGTTTCAAATTTTAAATTTTTATAGGTTGTTAGTATTTCTCCATGTTCAGAAACGTGCTTTAAAACATTTAAAGTTAACTCCGAGCTAACTAGTGATCTTCTGTATCTTACAATGTCTATTTATGCTTAGGGAGCATGTCAGTGGCTGTTGGCCACATGCTTCAATCAAAGGCAATTTTCCCCCTCTCTATTTAGTTCTGGTTCCCAACTGACAGAGAGAATAATTTTCAAGCTTTTCAATTTTTAAAAAATAAACAGGCACTTCAAATGTCAGTGTCCTGTTCATCATTAGTATTCACCTTACATTCTTCCCCCCCAACCCACTCCCACATTCATGGTAGAGCTGAAGTGTCTCTTCTGCCCCTGTGTCCACAAAGAATGAACCTGGCAAGTAAAATCTTATTTTCTCTGCTGAGTAAAGGGTTGTTAGATTATATATGAATCCACTATGTCTACAGACATGAAAATATGATTAGTACAGCCTAGACTTATGAGAAGCACCATCAAAACACATTTCTTCACTTCAGAGTGACCAACAGAGAAGTAAAAAAGGCAGCTGACAGGGAGTCAGTATGAGTTTTCATGATAAGCTATTTTGATTCACAATATGATTTTCTGTTCTTGGAGAACTGCAAGTTTTATTTGAAGTTGTAGCTTTAACATAATAAACTACATATAATCTCTATAAAACCTATGTGGACTGGGAATAAACTCTGAAATACCAAAACTTATTTTTTCTCTCTTGTTCTACCTTGCTTTTTTCCTTCCCTCTCTTCCTCTCTCCTTTATAAACTTAGTAATCTTACCAATAATTTTACTATTGATCTCTGATACACCTAATCAATAAATATATGTTGATTGTGTACTACATAGCAGGCCCTCTCCTAGGCACTAGGGACACCATAAGTTAACAATGCCCTCATGGAAGTGGCATTAGAATGAGTACATATGTAATTTTAGTTTTCTTATCCATGACACATTTGTTTATAGTACACCTAACAAATTTTTACTGAATATTTACCATATGTCAGGCAGAGTACCAGATACAGTGGTGACTCAAACCAACAAAAAACACTACCTTCATGGTGCTTACATTTGGTGGCAGGGGGAATGATGATGAACAAATAAATAAAACATAAAATATGCTAGTGCGATATAAGTGCTGTGAAAAAAAGTAAATCAGGGAAGAAGAAACAGGGAGTGCAGGGGGTTGTATTTTACTAGGGTGGTCAGGAAAGACCCCACTGATAAGGAAACACGTGAATAAAAGTCTGAAGTGGATGAGAAGGGAGCTGTGCAGGTATCTGGACTAAGAGCATCCCAGGTAAAGGCAACAGTAGGCACAAAGGCCCTGAGGCAGGAGAAGCAGGCATTTTCTAGAGGGGGCAAGAGATACTTGATGGAAGTAAGAACATACATACATAGCAATGATGTGTCTACCCGACTTGCATTTGTGGAATAATAACCATTGAATCATCAAGCTGGAGTAAAGCCAAAATGGTCAGATAGCACAAGCTTGTAGCCAAAAGGGTTTTGCTATCATTCCTATCACCTAAAATATAGATAACAGATGATGAGAGGGAGATTAAAAGAAAATGACAGCATGAAAAGTCCTTACAACCTATCTTTATCTGAAGAGCATCTTTTAAAAAAAAATTATATCCAGATGTTGACTACAAGATAGTCAAAAGCTTTATCCATTTTAACCCAGATGGTGAAAGCATTTAGCTTAAGAAAAACAGGCATTCTATTTCTGGAGACAACCAGCTTATGTGTTCTGTAGAATGACTCGACTCCACTGATTGTTTTTTCTATTTACAAAAGCTATCATTATCAAAGAGCTTTATAATTTGCTAGGTAGCATATTTCTAAACTTCTTCCTATTTTTCTTTATTCTTAGTGAAATGACTGAAACAATTCCCTGCACCAACGTCCTGGAAGAGAGCTGAGTTTACAGCAAAATGCTACGTGATTATTACCACACATGATTATTTCAGCACTGAAGTTCTACTGCAGTTTTTATGGTGCCATTATTATTATTATCAGTGCTGCTGTTGTTGTTAGGAACCCAAGTCTTTGCTTAAATAAGCTCCTTCCTACTTTCTTTTAAACACCCCTATCTTCTATCAGGACTTTTAAGACTAATGATTAGTGGTAGAATTCCTAGTTTCCTCAAAGAAACCAATACAAGTATCAGGAGGTTACATAGCATTGTTAAAAGCCTGTTCTTTAAAGATAGACAAGTATTTGGATGCTGACACTGATACTAGCTGAAGCTATTTAACCCTAGGCAAGTTACTAAACCCCTCTGACCATCTGTAAAATGAGGAAAATAATTATACCTGCCCCATAAAGGCAATATCATATGTAAGATGCTTCACATAGTCCCTGTGCTCAATACATGTTAGCTAATATTATGATTAATAACTTGTACATATTTGCTCATTTACACAAGGACCTGGCCAAAAGTCATATATGAAGGATAATCTTTTTATGTAAATCACTCTCTGTGTCCTCCTTGTTTCACTTTATGGTCAAAGGGCAAGGAAAACCTGGATTTAATGGTCAGGGCATTGAGTGCTGTATTAATTTCACCTGGATCTGCTGACCACATGAGTCACACTCTCCCAAAATATCCCTAGTTTTTTGTCCTCCCCAATAGGAATGCTGGAAGATTTGCCCTTTGTCATTAAAGTCTACTTTATTTCATATCAGAATTCTAAAAGGTACTAGTTTTAAAATGGCTAAATCATTTCTTTAATAGTTTAACTTCTTTTATGCATACAGCATCCAAGAAGAGAATTGTTATTAAACACTCAAAAGAGAAAAAAAAAAAGTCACTCTAATCAGGACTGGCTATTTAATAAATAATCCATTGAATTCTTGCAGCACTTTCTTTCAGATAAAAAGCAACGGCAAGGTCCGTTAAAGAAACCCATCAGGGCAAAATCCACACCCAACAGAAAGTGTCTAATAGAGTGAGATGACAGCACAAAGGACTGAAAGAAGCTTGTCTTTGTAAAGAGAACAAAGATGTCTCTGGCAATTAGAAGCACGTTCATCTGTTTTAGCTGCGCTCAAGGGAAGTCTGAGAAAACGGAGGCCTCTGGGGTGCTGTTGAGATACCCTTCTTGAAAGGCATGTGGCAGGACCCCATTGGGGGTGGAAGTGGGTAATAATCAAATCAGTCCATTTCATTTGGGGCTATTTTAAATGCACTGCAGCATAATCATAGTCTCATCATTTTTATTATCCATAAGTCCTCATGTTTTATTTTAATCTACTATATGGATGTGTACTTATATGTTGATGTGGAGATAAGCCACAATAGAAGTAAGATTCAAATCAAGGTCATCTCCTGGGGATCTCAGTGAATCTGGCAGGCAAGGTCCTTTCGATCTAGGACTTTCCCCCATTTTGGGGTCGCTTCTCTCCACCCTCCCATCTGCACACTACACTCTGGCCAGTCTGACTAGTTTGTGGTCTCTGAGACTGTTAGCAGCTGATTCCTTTACTGGCCTGCCCTATTCCCCACCCACCAGCTTTTGGTCCAGTTGGTGCATTTTTTTAATATAAAATTTTATTGAAGTATATCATTCATACATAGACATACATAAACAATAAGTGTATAGTAAAAGTTGTGAACTTACAAAACAACCATGCATATCAACATACAGGATTCCTATACATCTCCCCACCACTAACACCTTGCAATATTGTGAAACATCTGTTACAAACTATGAAAGAGCATCTTCAAAATATTACTACGAACTATAGTCCATATCTTACATTTGGTATATTTCTTTCCCCAACCCACCTGATTATTAACACCCTGTATTAGTATTACATGTTTGTTGTAGTTCATAAAAGAACGTTCTCATATTCTGTTAACCACAGTCCATCTTCCACCACAGGATTCCCTGTGTTATACAGCCCCATGCTTTGTACAATCCATTCAAAGTGTACATTCAGTGGCTCTCATTTTCATCATAGAGTTGTGGGCTTTCATCACCTCAGTCAATTTTAGACTGTTTTCATTACTCCAAAAGGAAAAATCCCATACCCCCCTATTATTGTCCCTTAGAATTGATATAATATCTTCTTTGCCATTGCTACAATAATATTACATATTACTGTAACTATCATCCATAAGTTACATTAGTTGTAATTTTCCCATGTAACCATATTCTTAATACTTTGTAAAAGATCATTCTTATATTTATACTATTAACCACAATCTTCATCCACCACTGAAACCATTTACACATTCTCTAGATTATTCTCTAGCTTCCTTTCAATTCACATTTATATCCATATACTACCCCTTTCATCCATCATCACATTGATGTATCAGCAGTGTTAGTTGTACTCACTATAATGTGTTACCATCAACTCTTCATTTCCACACTTTCACAAAACCTTTTTAAAAACTCTGCATACATTAAGCATCAGCTCCCATTCTCAACCCACATTCTATCTCCTAGTAACATACTCTAGAGTTTACCTCCATGAGTTTACTCATCGTATTTTAGTTCATATTAGTGAGACCATACAATATTTGTTATTTTGTGTATGACTTATTTCACTCAACATAATAGCCTCAAGGTTCATCTGTGTTGTCACATGCATCCCGATTTCATTTCTTCTTACAGCTGAATAGTATTCCATTGTATGTATATACCGTATTTTGTTTATCCATTCATCGTTTGATGGACACTTGGGCTGGCTCCATATTTTAGCAATTGGAATAATGCTGCTATGAACATCGGTGTGCAAATGTCAGTTTGTATCCTTGCTTTCAGTTCTTCTGAATATATTCCTAGTTAACAGGATTGCTGGATCTTATGGCAGTTCTATATTCAGCTTCTTGGGGTACTGCCAAAGTGTCTTCCACAGAGGCTGCACCATTCCACATTCCCACCAACAGTGAAGGAGTGCCCCTATTTCTCCACATCCTCTCCAGCACTTTAGTTTTCTGTGTTTAATAATGGCCATTCTTCAAAGTGTGAAATGGTATCTTGTAGTTTTGATCTGCATTTCCCTAATAACTAATGATGTTGAACATTGTTTTCATGTGTTTTTTGGCCATTTGTATTTCCTCTATGGAAAAATGTCTATTCAAGTCTTTTGCCCATTTTTAAAATTAGGTTACTTGTCTTTTTATCGTTGAGTTGTATGATCTCTTTATAAAACATGGATATCAAAGCCTTATCAAATATGTGGTTTCCAAATATTTTCTCCCACTGAGTTGGCTGTATTTTTACTTTCTTGACAAGGTTTTTTGAGGAACAAATGTGTTTAATTTTGAGGAGGTCCCATTTATCTATTTTTTCTTTCATTGCTTGTGCTTTGGATATAAGGTTTAAGAAACTACCACCTACCACAAGATCTTGAAGAGGTTTCCATACATTTTCTTCTAGGAGTTTTGTGGTTGTAGCTTTTATATTTAAGTCCTTGATCCATTTCGAGTAAATTTTTGAATAAGGCGTGAGATAGAGGTCCTCTTTTTTTCTTTTGGATATGGAGATCTAGATCTCCCAGCACCATTTGTTGAATAAACTGTTCTGTTCCAGCTGGGTAGGCTTGACAGTCTTGTCAAAAATCACTTGATCATAGATGTGAGGGTCTATTTCTAAGTTTTCAATTCAGTTCCATTGGTCAATATGTCTATCTTTATGCCATTACTATGCTGTTTTTACCACTGTAGCTAATTATTATGCTTTAGCGCAGGGGTTGTTAACCTTTTTTGTTTCATGGACCCCTTTGCCAGTCAGGTGAAAATCAAGGACCCCTTACTAAGTCCACACTATACTGTGTATTATTTAATAAATAAATCACACCCACACCAACATGTCCCCACAAAAATAATGTTTTTTTGAATTTTCAATTTAAGCTCACAGACCCCCCTGAAATATTTCCAGGGACCCCAGTTAAGAACCCCTGCTTTAAAATCAGGAAGTGACAGTCCCCCAACCTCATTCTTTTTTAAGACATTTTTCAGCCTGTTGCACTTCTACCTACATGAGATCGTCCCTAATCTCACCAAGCCGAGTTCCTGGATCCTTGTCTTTGTCCCCATGATGCCCAGTGCCACAATTTCTTCAAAGCTCAAATCCTAACACAGTCCTGTAATTATTTACTTATATGTCTCCCCATGAGACTGTAGTCATTCACCCCCATATCCCAAGATCCAGCATATTGCCTGACTCAAAGAGGGCCTCAATCAATATTTGAATGAATTAATGAATATAAATGAGTATATAAAATTTCTAACTTCATAAAATGATAGTTTTTGGTTTGTATTTAGACTTCATTAAATTGGCATTAACTATAAGGCTTCTGTGAGGTAAAATTGTTTTACGCTATTTAATTTGGGCAGTTAAGGATTTGTAACTCCACTATGTCTCACCATTCTCCCGAGAACCGACGAGACCATGGTTGAAGCTACTCTCAGGGAGGATTCTGTGACAGTGGGGACAGTCAGCCCTCTCATTTCTGGATAGGATTAAAAAGCTAATTTGTAAAACAAAAGGGAATTCAATCTAGGGCAACTGAGTAAATGTTGTACACCAAAACAAATGTGTATCCAAATCTTTAATAGATTGATAAAAATTGCAAACATGCCAAATAACAGTATTTCAAATGCAGGACTGTCAAAATTAATAATTTTGGGTCAAGAATAAAAATCTTGAAAAAATGAATAATAAAGACATGAATCTGAGGTTCTATCTGACTCATTTGTATCTCTCAAGCACCAACCTCTGAAAGCACATGGTGGCTGTGATCAGACTCTGGGTACAGCAATTCAAGGCCAGAGAAAGCTCACTCCAAGAACGTGCCTTAAAATTGGGAGAGCCATAAACTGCTTTGGTGAAATGCAGGGACGTCCTCCACACCATCTGCATGGGGTTGAATAGTGCCCCACTCCCTGAAAAAAAAAAATTCATATCCATCCAGAAGCTCAGAATGTGCCCTTATTTGGAAATAGGGTATTTGCAGATGTAATCAGTTAAGATTCAGTCATACTGAATTAAAGTAGGCCATAATCCAATGTGACTAATGTCCTTATAAGAAGAAGAGAAAATACACAGAGGGAAGACTGCCATGTGCCAATGGAGGCAGATTGGAGGAATACATATACAGCCAAGGAACACCAAGGATTGCCTGGCAACCACTAGAAGCTAGGAAAAGGCAAGGAAGGATTCTCCTCTAAAGCCCTCAGAGGGAGGACGGCCCTGTCAATGCCTTGATTTCAGACTTCTAGCTACAAAACTGTGAGAGAATAATTTTTTGTTGTTTAAAACCAATGTTTGTAGTAATTTGTTATGGTAGCCCTAGAAAAATAATATAAAACCCTTCCCTATTCCAGAGAAAATTAGAAAAGGGGCCAAAGACTTAAATTTTTAGCTCTATGATCATACTGTTCTTGATTCCACCCAAAAAACATGGTGGTCTTGCTATTTCACATTAAAAATATTCATCATAGGGAAGCGGATGTGGCTCAACCAGATGGGCACCCGCCTACAACATGGAAAGTCCTGGGTTCGGGTCCCGGTGCCTCCTAAAGAAGACAAGTGGACGCCCACATCCTGCTGCAATGAGCAGACACGTAAAGGAGCAGATGTCACAGGCCAGAAGAGGCTGCAGCCCATGGGGAGTGGATGTGGCTCAAGCCATTGGGCACTTACCTCCCATGTGGGGGGTCCCAGGTTTAGTTCCTGGTGCCTCCTGGAGAAGGCCAGCAAACAACGAACAGACAGACAAGAGAACCATCGGGGGTGGGGGGGAGGGGGAGAGATAATTTTTTTTAAAATAAAGTAAATAATCTTTAAAAATATATATTCATCATATATTTATTATCTGTAAAAGTCCAAGAATTGTGAAGTCTCCATCCATTTGAGTTGTACTCAAGCCCAGAAGGGGTTGTCAGTCTAGTAAGAGGAGACAGGCAAGTAAACAAATGCAATAATCTTCCCTGGGAACTTTTAGAGTGTCTTTAGGCTGTGGGGCCAGTAAAAAGAAAACAGACCTTCAACCAGGGTGGCTGAGAAGATCAGGAAAGGGTTCAAAGAGGAAATGGCTCTACAACTGAGGTCTGAAAACAGATACTGGAACAGAGTTCAGAAGGGAGTGTGGCAGGATAATCCAGGAGATTATGTTTGGGTGAACTTCAAAGAGTTGATAAGATCAGAGCACAGAGCATGTGAGGAGAACAGAGAGCGCTGAGGAGTTGGAGAAAGGAAGGAAGCCGGGCAGGTAAACAGGGGCCAGAGGTACTAACATTTTCATTTCTTGATGGGATTCTGAACTTTATCCTATAGGGGTGATAGGAGCCATTCAAAGGATTCAAAAGGGTGAAACAGCCCAGAAATGAAGCAATATCTTTACTTTTCAAGGCAACTAGGCTACCCAACAGCCCTCCAACATTTTTTTTTTCTTAATTAGAGAAGTTGTGGGTTTACAGAAAAATCATGTATACAATACAGGATGCCCATATACCACTCCACCACTAACACCTGACATTGGTGTGGAACATTTGTTACAATTGATAATTGCACATTTTTATAACTGTCTCTTAATTAAAGTCCATGGTTAACTTAGGGATCCCTGTCTGTATAGTGTAGTTCCATAGACTTTTTTAAATTTTTTATTCTGTACCATATATACAATCTAAAATTTCCCCTTTAAAAAAGATATATTCAGATATATATTTCAGTGCTATTAACTGCATTCACAATGTTGTGCTACCATTACCACCATCCATTACCAAGACATTTCCATCATTCCAAATAGGAATTCTGTACATATTAAGCCTTAACTTCCCATTTCCTATCCCCACCCTATCCTTGGTAACCTATAGTCTAGATTCTGACTCTATGAGTTTGCTTGTTTCAAAACAGTGAGATCATACAATATTTGCCCTTTTGAGTCTGGCTTATTTCATGCCACAAGATGTCTTCCAGATTCATCTACATTGTCATATGTATCAGGACTTCGCTCCTTTTTACGGCTGAGTAATATTTCATTGTGTATATATACCACATTTTATTTATCCATTCATTGGGTGATGGACACTTGGGTTGCTTCCATCTTTTGGCAACTGTGAATAATGCTGCTATGAATATCGGTGTGCAAATATCCATCTGAGTTCCTGGTTTCAATTCTTTTGGTATATACTGAGTAGGGGGATTGTCAGGTCATACAGTAGTTCTATACTAGCTTTCTGAGGAATTGCCAAACTGTCTTCCACAGTGGCTGCACCATATCACATTGCCAACAGCAATGAATGAGTGTTCCTCTTTTTCCGCATCCTCTCCAACACTGGTTATTTTCTGTTTTTTAATAGCAGCCATTCTGATGTGAAATGCTATCTCATTGTGGTTTAGATTAGCCTGATGGTGAATGATGCTGAGCATATTTTCTTGGGCTTTCTGGCTATTTCTATATCTTCTCTGGAGAGATGTCTGTTCAAGTCTTTTGCCCATTTCTTAATGGGTTGTATGTCTTTTTGTTGTTAAGTTGAAGGATTTCTTTATATATACTGTATATTAATCCTCTATCAGGTATGTGTTTTCCAAATATTTTCTCCTGTTGTGTAGGTTCTCTTTTTACACTCATGATAAAGTCCTTTGAGGAACAAACTTTTTAAATTTTGATGAAGTCTCATTTATCTATTTTTTATTTTGTTGCTTGTGCTTTGGGTGTAAACTCTAAGAAACCACTGCCTAAGACAAGGTCCTGAAGATGGGTCCCTACATTTTCTTCTAAGAGTTTGACACTTCTAGCTCTTAAATCTGGGTCTTTTATCCATTTTTATTTGATTTGTGTATATGGTGTGCATAAAAGTCCTCCTTTTTATTTTATTTTTGCAAATGGAGATCCAGTTTTCCCAGCACCATTTGTTGAAGACTATTCTTTCCCACTTGATTGGTCTTTTCCACCTTGTCAAAAATCAGTTGACCATATATATGAGGGTTGATTTATGGGCTCTCAATTCACTTCCATTGGGTTACATGTCTGTTTTTTGTGCCATTACCATGCTGTTTTGATTACTGTGGGTTTGTAATAAGGTTTAAGATTAGTGTGATTCCTCCAACTTCATTCTTCTTTTTCATGATGACTTTTGCTATTTGAGGTCCTGTACCCTTCTGTATGAATTTGATGATTGGCTTTCTCATTTCTGCAAAGAAGGTTGTCGGAATTTTGATTGGGATCGCATTGAATCTACAACTTGCTTTGGGTACTATTGGCATCTTAATGATATTTATTCTTCCAATCCATGAACACGGAATATCCATCCATTTACCTAGGTCTTCTTTAATTTATTTTAGCAATGTTTTGTAGTTTTCTGAGTACAAGTTCTTCATATCAATGGTTAGATTTATTCCTAAATATTTAATTCATTTGGTTGCTATTGTGAATGGGATTTTTTCTTGATTACTTCTCCTGACTGTTCATTAATGTGTATTGAAACATGACTGATATGGGATGTTGATCATGTACCATGCCACTTTGCTGAATTCATTTATTAGCTCTAGGAACTTAATTGTGGATTTTTCAGGATTTTCTGTATACTGGATCATACTACCTGCCAACAAGAAAAGTTTTGCTTCTTCCTTTTCAACTTGGGTGCCATTTATTTATTTACTTATTTAGCCTAATTGGTCTGGCAAGAACTTCTAGTACAATGTTGAATAACAGTGGTGACAGTGGGCATCCTTGTCGTGTTCCTGATCTTAGAAGGAAAGCTTGCAGTCTGTCACCATTAAGGATGTTAGCTATAGACTTTTCATATATGCCGTTAATCATATTGAGGAAGCTTTCTTCTATTCCTAGCATTCTAAGTGTTTTTATCAAGAAAGAGAGCTGTATTAGGTGAAATGCCTTTTCTGCATCAACTGATATGATCTTGTGGGGTTTTTCCCCTTCATTCCATTAATGTGGTGCATTACATTAATTGATTTTCTTATGTTTGAACCAATCTTGCATACAAGGGATAAATCCTACTTGATCATGGTATATAATACTTTTAATATGCTGTTGGATTCAGTTTGCTAGTATTTTGCTGAGGATTTTTGCCTGTATATCCTTAAGAAATATTGGTCTGTAGTTTTGTTTGTTTTCTTTCGGTATCTTTATCCAGCTTTGGTATGAAGGTAATGTTGGTCTCATAGAATGAGTTAGGGAGTTTTCCCTCCTCTTCAATTTTTTTGGAAGAGTTTGAGCAAAACTGGAGTAAAGTCTTCTTGGAATGTTTGGCAGAATTCCCCTGTGAAGCCACCTGGTCCTGGGCTTTTCTCTGTTGTGAAGTTTTTGATTACTGATTCAATCTCTTTACTAAATTGGTTTGCTAAGATCTTCTAATTCTTCTTGAATTGGTGTAGGTAGTTTGTGTGTTTCTAAGAAATTGTCCATTTCATCTAGGTTATCTAATTTATTGGCCTACAGTTGTTCATAGTACCACTTATGGACCATTTTATTTCAGTGGGGTTGGTAGTAATGCCCCCCTTTTCATCTCTGATTTTCATAATTTGCATCCACTCTTTTTCTTTGTCAGTCTAGCTAAAGGTTTGTAAATTTTATTGATTTTTCAAAGAACTAACGTTTGGTTTTATTGATTCTATTGTTTTGTTGTTTTCTATTTCATTTATCTCTGTTCTAATCTTTATTTCCTTCCTTCTGCTTGCTTTAGGTTTAGTTGCTCTACCTTTTCTAGTTCTTCCAGTTTTGAGGTTAGATCTCTGATTTGAAGTCTTTCTTCTTTTTTAATGTAAGCATTTAGAGCTATAAATTCCCCTCTCAGCACTGCCTTCAGTACATCCCGTAAGTTTTGGTATGTACATTTTCATTTTCATTTGCCTCAAGATATTTCCTAATTTCAGTTCAGATTTCCTCTTTAATGCATTGGCTGTTTAAACGTATGTTGTTTAATTTCCACATATTTGTAAATCTTCCAATTCACCCTCTGTTATTGATTTCTAGCTTCACTCTGTTGTGGTAAGAGAATATACATTGTGTTATTTCCATATTTTTTAGTTTATTGGGACTTGTTTTGTGACCCAACATATGGTCTATACTGGAGAATGATCCATGTGCACTCAAAAAGAATGTATTCTGTTTTGTTGGGTGCAGTGTGCTATATATGCCTGCTAGACAGAGTTGGTTTAGTGTATCAATTGCATAAAATACAGATTCCTCCACTTCCTTACTCATCTTCTGACTAGGTGTTTTATCTGTTATTAAGAGTGGTGTGTTAATGTCTCCTACTTAACTTCTCCAACGGCTCCCCAATCTGAGCATTCCTGGTCTGCCCAGAAAATGCAGCCCTTCATCTAACTGTCCCCTGAAGCCCTGAAGAAGCACTGAATCTTCATATTTCCATAGCCTCTGCCCCTGACTGGGGTGGGCTGAGAAAATAGCTGCCTGCAGAGCCAGGACCCAGAGATCTGAATTCGCTAATCAAAAGCTATCATCAGTGATCAGCCATGTCCACACCTGTTGTTGGAGAAGAGGATTTTTATGTCCCTTTCTGTCAGCAGCAGTTAGCCAGGGACTGAAACCCACAGTGGTCTGCTGTTAGAGTGCCACCATATGGAGAGAGCAATTTACAGTTCTTTACCGTGATTTATCAGCCTCTTCCTCCTATTCTCCCTGAATGCTGTACAATAGTCTTCTGGCCTTTGGAGTTATAAATAGCTGTTTCAGACAGTTCTTGCCTGTTTAATAGTTGTTTTGGTACAAGGAATGAGTCCTGGATCTCCCTCTGAGTATTCCTGGTCTTCCCAGAAGTTTCTTCCCTCCAACTTTATTTTGTAATAAGATTTCTACGTACGCTAACATTCACACTGTGCTAGTTTCTTGGCTGCTAAAACAAATGCCATTCAATGGTACAATATGGGAACAGATATATGAATTATAGTATATATATATATACACTTGTATTCTATTTAGCCATCAAAAATGGTGTCTTAATTTCCCAGTTGCTAAAACAACTACCATACATTGGGTTGGCTTAAACAATGGAAATTTGACTTTTCTTTCACATGACAATGTACCTGGTATCCTCTCCTGACTTCTCTTCTCTCTTCTAGTCCCATTGATTTGCAACTTCTGGCTGTTCAACATGTGCAGCTCTTTCTCTCTCTCTGTGGCTTTCACTATAAAGCTATCAGTAACAGAATTAAGGGCCATCCAGATTCAGCTGGGCCACACCTTAACTGAAGTAACCTTATTTAAAAATCCTATTTACAAAGCTTCACAACCATAGGAATGGATTAAGTTTAAGAACACATTTTACTGGGGTACATAGCTCCAAACCACCACACATGCCAAGCACCAAAAGTTTTTAATACTTGTAACACATTTCCCCTTTGTTTGCTCCTGCCATATCCAAACTACTTGACACCCATATGTTTTCAGCTGTCTGAGATCTCTGATTAGCTCAGAACCAAATCCTTTCCTTCCTGCATGATGATATTGTAATGGCAAAAAAGAAATTGTATTTGGTGCCTCATCACCCTGCCTAGCTTAATTGTAAGTTCCACTTTTGAGTGAACACTCCAATGAACCCTGCCCTGGGTGTTACAGCAACTAGTAAGGATGATAAGAGCTATCCCTAGCTTCTCCGAAGGGTCCCTGCCACTTCTTTCCTGAGCAGCCCCTGCTGCTTCTTTTCTGAAAGTCCTCTTGCCCTTTTGTGCCACATAATTTACTACCAAGACCTGTGTCTCCATATGGCTTGGATGATAAGAAGCTGCCTTCAGCTTCTCCAAATGGCCCTTGCCACTTCTGCTTTTTGGGCTGAATAGTTTGAAACTTCCAAAGCCCAGTGTTCGTGGGAAAGCCCTACCCCTCCCCTCTGGGCCACAATAAAGGCAAAAGCCCAGGCACCCAATGTGCTTCTAACCCACCCCCTCCACTGACCCTCACAAGAGCCCAGTGGGCCCCTCCACTCCCTCATTCTCCTTCTCACCCTCCCCCTCCAGGGCCTTTGATCTAACAAAGCTGTCCTTTCATGCATTCTCCACTGGCTGACTAACTGTGTTTGTACCTTATCACCCAAAGAACTTTCACATAACAAATAAAACAGATATATTCTACCATTTAGTCAAATGGCATATGGAGAAGATTGGTCTCTCCTCTTTTGCCTGAACATCTATCCAATCACACATCTTAATGACTACAATGATAAAATCTCAGCATGATTTCCAAACCCTTAACATTTCATCAAATTCAAGTCCATATTATATCTGAATTACATATATATGTGTGCATATTTACACATTATCTCAATATATCTCTATTATATCTGAAGTCCTGTACCATGTCCAGGCATTTTAATCTTAGAGTGCTTGCATCAGGATTACCTGGGCCCCACCCCAGACCACCTGAATGAAGATGATTGATGGGTAGGGCCTGGGACTCTGCATTTTAACAAGGTCCCAAGGAGATGTATAATCTCACTGATGTGTGCAACTGAATAGTCTAGATTTAGGCAAGCTTATGAGGAAACAAATTCACCTCAGGAGGACTTGGAAGGTGATTGGCTCCAATTTAAGTAAACAAGAATTAGCAGTCTCAGGGAAATAGATATTTCTAATTCCCCAAAATATGAGGTTCCAAGCTGAGAATATACTGTAGTAACTGCTATGGAGGCTTGTTATTTTGCCAAATTAAATCAAGCTTTGGTTCTTACTCTCCCACCTTCACTAGTCTCACTTCTTATATTGAGGTTATTCACGTCACACTCTCCTTTCCAATGTCAGTTTCTTTTGCCTGGAGCCTTGCTTAAAAGTGCCAGGAAATGGTAGTAGACTCTGTTCTCTCACACAAAAGTCACATATTCAGGAGTTTGCCTTCAACTCAATTGTGTACTGTCAGCTTAGCTGACTATTAAATAAATCTGGATTGATATTAAGCGGGGTGATTAGGAGCTCTGAGAGACTAGAAGAGACCAGAAGAGTTGTGGCTGGAGTTAACCAGAGAGGAGAAATGTGGAAAGACCCTGGGAGCTAATGCAGTCAGAGGCTCTGTGGCCAGGGAAAGATTTGGCAGAAATAGGGGATATGAAAGGAGCATAGGTTTGGGACCTTAAGACAGAATGTGGCATAATGGGAGTTAACAGCAAATTTAATATTGTTCAAAAGGAAACTTTCTTTGTGGAGTAAAAATGAAGCTATTTCACTGGATATAAAACATAGCAATATTTCTGACTGTCCCTGTGTATTTTTAGCTGTCGAGATGAGATGACTATCTCATAACCATAGTTAATGCGTGATGTTCAATGGTTCAGATTTTCCATGTTGCAGATCTGAGTATGACATTTTGGGATCCCTTTGTATTGAGGGAGATAGATTTCTTTCTTTGTTAATGATTTAGAATAATTTTTATCTGAGTTCTGCCAGATTGTGTGTTTTTTTGAAGACATTTTTCTCTCCTTAAAATGACAGAGGAGCAAAAAGTAGGGCTAGAAGGCATTTCAAAGCCATCTTGTTCAGCCCCTGTGTGTGTAGGAACATATTTCCATTTGAGCCACTTCAGACACTAATTTGTTTGGACACAAATGCTGTGACAATCAAAGAGAACGTCCAAGTCTAGATTGTTCCAGAAACCAGAGGTGCTAAAATGAGGAACACATCAGACTTCGAAATGTCAAGTTGAGGCATAAAAATACTAGTTTATCAGGGAGCAGATGTAGCTCTGTAGTTGAGTGCCTACTTCCCATGTATGAGGTCCTGGGTTCAATCCCCAGTACCTCCTCAAAAAAAAAAAAAAAAAACACTAGTTTATCCATTTTAAGGAGTCTATGATTCTCTCTCTGCTTAGTTCCAGAAGTACAGTAAAAGAGCATTATTTTAGCCCTTAGACAGCAAACAGACTCCCTTGCCACCATGGTGCTGCAATATCGTAGGGTCCTAAACATGCTAACACCGGCACAGGTAAGAATCTGCCTATTCTTCAAGGAGGAATGCAGTTTCTATGTAAATCACTCCAGAACAGTTCTGGAAAGTATTTGTAACCTACAAGATCAAGCCCATCAACTTTGGGAGGATATAGCCTCTGGAGGCACCTGGCCTTTCTTGTTCCCATGGTCCAGTATGCCATGGCTGGTCTCCTATTTGGGACCACTTTCCACCATCTTCTTTATCCTTTTAGTAGGACCACGTATCTTCAAAATTCTGACTAATATTATTTCTTCCAGAATCAATGTCTTCCAGAACAAAGTACCTCAACAGAATAGTCAGAGAGTTTCATACCCCATCAGGCAGAGACACTCCCCCTAACCAGCAGGAAGTTGCTACAGAAGAATGACCATCACTCTTCAGCTCTCCCTTAAGAATAAAGGTGTAAACTCTCTGTGGGGGGGAGTTGAGGCAGGTTAGTATAGGGAAAAAAGGGAAGACGAGTCACAGCTGGGACCCGGCAAAGAGCATGGCCGTGAAACCCTGCCCGGAAGCCCCCTGAGGGAAGGCTGCTACTAAGAACTAAGCCAGAAAGACCCTGCCAAGACCCTGGCCACAAGGTCCATTTAGAACTCTTTCCAGGGTCAAGTGGAAGCCATGATAACGCCAAACAGGCCTCCCCATTGGTCCTGGATAACTCCAAACAAAAGGCCTCATCACTAGTCCCCTGACAGCTAACAGGTGGGGATCATAAGGAACTCTTTACTCCCTTGCCAAAAAGGCAAAAAAAAGAACACAAAAACAAAAACATCATTTTGCAAGCAGCCATCCCAATGCATTGATACAATTTGATGCTGTCTTACATAGGACAATGTTGAAACCTTATTGGGAAAATATTTACTTTGCAATTCAACAAATGTATATGGAACACTTTTACAAGCATTGTGGAAGGATCTAATTCTTAATAGGTGCTCCCTCCCAGATGAAGGACACTCCTATATTCTTTTGGTAGAAATATAAATTGGACAATTTCACAAGACGTACGTAGATTTTGTACGGATGGAGACCATGTGCCTTGTTCACATGATTTTTCTCCAATGCCTATTACTCCCTAGAAAATACAGGTGCTTAAAAATATTTTTAAATAAATTCATAAATTAATAGAAATTTGGATCTATAATTTTGAATAATTTTAGGAAGTTATTCCAAAGAAATAAAAATGGATGGGATCGAAGATTTAGCTATATAGATTGTTATCATAATGTTGTTGGTGATTATTAAAAAAAGGGGGAAATAAAGGTAAAAATGGGAGGATTGGTTAAATTATTGTACATCTATATAATAGAGTACTTTGAAGCTACTAAAATGGTGTAACATAAAAGTATCTAAAAACAGAGAAAGATGACCTTGTTGATAAATTAAAAAGGAGCTTAACAAGCTTTAATAACTATATTATTTATCAAACTGTCTTATAGCATTTAGCATGGGGCTTTGGAATTCAAAACAATTTTATTTCATTATTCTTTTATTCCCTATTTCCTGTCATGGATATGCATCATGTATTATACTTGTAGTGATAAGACATTATTAAAAATATAATGAAAAAAGACTTCCTCTTCTCTCTACCTCTCATCTGAAAACTACATAATGACAGTTGAAATTTCTGACAGAGGTTTATTCTATACAATCCTTCAATTATTAAGCTGTGCTGGGGGTCATTAGTAAATGAATCCGTTAACATTAGTTTCTCTTTAATTTAGACCAAAGTTCAAAGAAAGCCTCAGAGTGTTTTAAAAGCTCCAAAGGGACAGATATTTTAATTTGCATGGAGCTAGGGGTATTTCTGAATGAATTATAACATTGTGCCGTTAAAAAACATAATGATAAACAACAATTTAATCAAAGGAATGTCTGACTGTAGCGCAGTCCTCTAGGGAAGGGAAGAGCCTCCTCTTTATGTGGCATGTTCTAAGGACACCAGCTATGGTCTGCCAGGTCTGAAGTCCCTGCCTACTGAGCAATACCTTTGAAGGTGAGACATGGCTGCAAAGACCCCTGTTAAAATACCAAGTAACACTCAGGGAGGATTTCTGGGCTTAATCCATTGCTCTGGATGGATCGGCACCAATAGCCATCCTTTCTTACCCATTGGCACCAAGCTCAGCCTAGCTTTTTGCTAGCTGTTTCTGCCTCATTGTAGCAGAAATTAAGAGTCTGAGGAAAAGGAGGGGAGTGGGTGTAGCTCAGTGGTTGAGTGCCTGCTTCCCATGTATGAGGTCCTGGGTTCAATTCCTGGTAGCTCCTAAAAATAAATGAAATAAATAAATAAACAAACA
>JAQZBX010048767.1:0-20112 GCA_029593785.1 Cabassous unicinctus
TGTGCTGCTGTGTCCATTCGCTGCGTGTCTTCTCTGTGTCTGCTTATCTCCCCCTTGCTGTGAGGTCCTGCCGCATCAGCCCACGGCGCCGCGCGAGCCGGCCTGCCCTCACAAGGAGGCGCCGGGAAGCGAACCTGGGGCCTCTCATATGGTAAACGGGTGCTCTATCCATTGTACCACACCCGCTTCCTGCCGTGAGGTTGCTGCATCAGCCCACCGCACCGCTCAGGCCGGCGTGCCCTCACAAGGGGGCCTCGGGACGCGAACCCGGGCCTCCCATATGGTAAACGGGGGCTCTATCCACTGAGCCACACCCGCTTCCCTGAATGACATTTCAATGATGGATACAGGCCATTATATATTTTGTCAAAACCTATAAAAATGTACAGTGCAAAGTGTAAACTATGATGTAAACTATTGACCATGGCTGGTAGCAATGCTGCAATATGTGTTCACCAATTGTAGCAAATGTACCATACTGGTGAAAGATGTTGGTGGGGAAAAGTGTGGGAGGAGAGGGGGTGAGGTATATGGGAATCCTTCTACATTTTCAATGTATCATTTATGTAATCTAAAGCTTCTTTAATATTAAAATTAAATTTAAATTTTCAGCTGAGGTGTCTTTGTTTAGGTTACGTGTTTTGTTTTGTTTTGTTTTTTTGTTTGTTGGGCATTTAATTAAAAACTATACTCACTTGCAGGCATCAGGTAAAATCTATCCCATAGGTTACCTGTTAAGATTTGGGCTTTTGATTTGACTATGTAGGTGGGTGTGACTCAGGTTGAGTCTCTGTTCCCTTGCTGGGTCTGATATAAATGGACACTCACACAGACAGAGATGCAGGAAGAGAGAATTCTGTTATTTTTGATGCTGCCATGTGACAGAAAAGAGAAGGCTCAAACAGCAGTGGCCCCGGGAAGAGCCATTTTGTTTGATAGCTTATAGCTGACATTGTGAAGAGAGCGGGGAAAGTGGAGCTCGATATAGGAAGCCTATTTTAGTCAGCCAAAGGGGTGCTGATGCAAAATACCAGAAATCTGTTGGTTTTTAAAAAGGGCATTTATTTAATTTACTCAATGTCTTACTTACATTGCCCAATCAAAGCCCTAATCATTATTTAATCAAGTAAAAGTGAAACCTCTGAATCCAATATAATCTATATGCCCAGAGAAGCAGACAAATTTACAAACATAATCCAAAATCTATTTTTGGAATTCATAAATAATGCCAAACTGCTACAAAGCCCTAAGAGACAAGCCCTATGCCAGCCTGAAGCTGAAACTGGGAAGAAGCGGAGCAGTCGAGCCTGAGAGAGGAAGCCCAGAGGGAAAGGCCAAAACTTCAGAGCTCACCCGCCATCTCCTTCAACATGTGGCAGCTGACTTTGGTGAGAAAGCACCTCTTATAGTACCTTGAGTTGGACTTTCCATAGCCTTGGGACTGTAAGTTTTACCACAAATATATACACTTTATAAAAGCAAACAAATTTCTGGTACTTTGCATTGGCACCCCTTTGGTAGACTAATACAGATAGTTTCACTGCTGAATTCTACTAAACATTTAAAGAAGTTAATACCAATCCTTCTCAAACTCTTCCAAAAATAGAAGCGGAGGGATAATTTTCCAACTTATTCTATAAGGCCAGCATTATCCCGATACCAAAGCCGGATACACAGTAAAATAAAAGAAAATAACAGACTAATATCCCTTATGAATATAGTTGTGAAAATACTCAACAAAATGCTGGCAAACCAAATCCAACAGCATATTAAAAGGATTATACACCATGACCAAGTGTATAATTCTTTTATTTATTCCAGGAATGCAGGGATGAGTCAACATAAGAAAATTAATCGATACAATTCACTACAGTAATAGAACAAAGAACAAAAACACATGATCATCTCAATTGATGCAGAAAAGCCACTTGACAAAAAAAATTCAGAAAACTAGGAATAGAAGAGAATTTTCTCAACACGATAAAGGGCATTTATGAAAATCCCACAGCAAATAGCATTCTCAATGGTGAAAGATTGAAAACTTTCCCCCTAAAATCAGGAGCAAGACAAGCATATCCACTGTTAACAATGTTATTCAACAGGAAGTTCTACCCAGAGCAATCAGACAAGAGAAAGAATTAAAAGAAAGAATTAAAAGGTATCCGAATTGGAAAGGAAGAAGTCAAATCATTCCTAGTTATAGATGACATGATCCTACATGCAGAAATCCCAAAAAATGTACACACAAAAAAGGCTACTAAAACTAATAAACGAATTCAGCAAAGTGGCATGAAACAAATTAAAACACGCATAAGTCCATTGGGTTTCAATATACCAGTAATGAACAATCTGAAAAGGAAACCAAGAAAACAATTTACAATAGCATCTAAAAGAAAAAAATACTTAGAAATAAATTTAACCTAGTTTAAAACGTGCACACTGAAAACTACAAAATACTGCTAAAAGAAATTAAAGACCACCTAAATAAATGGAAGGACATCCCATGTGCATGGCTTGGAAAACTTAATATTGTTAAGATGTCAATACTGCCAAAAGCAAACTACAAATTAAATGAATCCCTATAAAATTCCAGCAGGCTTTTTTACACAAATGGAAAAGCTGATCCTCACATTCATATGTAATTACAAGAGGTCCAAATAGCTGAAACAATCTTGAAGAAGAACTTAGTTGGAGGACTCACATTTCCTGACTTCAAAACTTACTGCAAAGCTACAATAAATAAAATAGTGTGGCAATAGCATACGGATAGAGCCATAGGCCAATGGAATAAAATTGAGAATCCAGAGATAAATCCATATACCTATGGGCAGTTGATTTTTGACAAGGGTTCCAGTCCATTCAATGAGGAAATAACAGTTTCTCCAACAAATGGTGCTGGGACAACTGGAAATCCACATGAAAAATAATGAATTTGGACCCCTACCTCTCATCATGTTTTAGTTTCCTGGGCTGCTCAAGCAAATACCATGAAACGGGTTGAGTTAAACAATGGAAATGTATTCACTCATGGCTTGAGGCTGGGAAAAATTCCAAATCAATCATCATCAAGGTGATGCTTTCTTTCTGAAGATTGTGGCATTCTGGGGCTGGCTGCTAGTGACCCACAGGGCAAGGCACATGGCAGCATCTCCTGGTCTCTCCCTTCTCTTCCAGATTCTGGGTTATGTTATTGATCAGCTTCTTGCTTCCTGTGTCTTTCTCTTTCTGTGTCTGAAATTCATTCTGCTTATCAAGGACTCCAGTAATAGGATTAAGACCCATCCTGACTGAGGTGGGCCACACATTAACTGAAGTAACCTGATCAAATGGCCCTTTTTTCAATGGGTTCACACCCACAGGAATGGATTAGATTTAAGAGCATTTTTTCTGTGGTACATACAGCTTCCAACCACTACACACCATATACAAAAATTAATTCAAAATGGTTCAAAGACCTAATTATAAGAGCTCTTAAAAGAGCTCTTGTAAGAAACATAGAACTCTTACAAGAAACATAGGGAAATATTTTCAGGACCTTCTATTAGGCAATGGATTTTTAGATTTTTATGCCAAAATCACGAGCAACAACAAAAAAAATGGACTTCATCAAAATAAAAAACTGTGTATCAGAGGACATTATCAAGAAAGTGAAAAGATAACCTACAAAGTGGGAGAAAATATTTGGAAACTCTATCTCTGATAAGGATTTAATACACAGAATATAGAAGAACTTCTACAATTCAACAACAAAAAGATAAACAGCCCAACTGAAAAATGGGCCAAATATTTGAATAAAAATTTCTCCAAAATGATATTCAAATTGTTATTAAGTATATGAAAGTATGCTCAACACCATTAGCCATTAGGGAAATGCAAATTAAAACTACAATGAGATACCACTTCACACCCACTAGGATGGCTACTATTAAAAAATCTGAGAATAACAATTGTTGGCAAGTAAGTAGAGAAATAGGAACCCTCATACATTGTTGATGGGAATGTAAAATGGTAGTCACTGTGGAAAGCAGTTTGGCAGTTCCTCAGAAAGTTAAACATAGAATTATATATTCCCAGCAATTGCATTCTTTTAGGTAAATACCCCAAAGAATTGAAAACAGGGATTCTGACAGATACTTGTATACTGATGTTCATCACAGTATTATTCACAATAGCCAAAAGGTGGAAGAAACCCAAGTGTCCATCAACAGATGAGTGGATAAACAAAGTGTGATATTTCCATATAATGGAATATTATCCAGCCTTAAAAAGAAATGAAGTGCTGGTATATGCCACAATATGAAAAAACCTTGGAAACATCAAGTTGAGTGAAATAAGCCAAAAGGGAAAACAAAATATAATTTCTTTTATAGGAAATACTTAGAACAAGCAAATTCATAGAGACAGAAAGCAGAATAGTGTTTACTGGGGTGGGGTAGGGGGAGTGCAGAATTATTACTAAATGAATATGAGTTTTTGGATTCGGAAGATGAAAATAATCTAGAAATAGTGGTGAAAATTACACAATATTGAAAATGTATTTAATGTCAAGAAATTGTCCACTTAAAATAGTTTAAATTATTTTTATGTTGGGTACACTTTACCACAATTAAATAAATATTTTAAGTGGAAAAAAAAAAAATCTCCTATGCCTGGGTCCAATCCAAGAGTTCCATTTAATTTCCTGAGTGCTTACTCTACAACTGGCCTTGACTTAAGATTTCTTTCAGTCTAGTGCAGAGTCAGACACAATTATCTGTTTCCTCATCTGACTCAGATTCATGCTCTTGTGTATGTATATTCAAGATGTACAGAGGGAAAAGAGTGGACCTGCCACAGAGGCAGAAAGATTCCTTCAGGATGTGATATTTGAGCTGGTTCTGCAGCAAAAAGAGTTTACTTGGTAGACAAGGAAAGGCTGGAAAGTTCAGGCAAGAGGAATAGTGTGAAGTATTAGGAGAACCACAAGAATTTGGGTTTGTGTGGAAGGGCTTCCAAGACCATAAAACACAATAAAAATTATGAGGCCCAAGGAATGGATGGAGAAAGTGAACCAACGGGGTTCCTCTCATTAATTAGCATGATTGTCTTCCTCACACAGAGGCTGGGGACTTAGTCAAGCTTTTCTAACCTCCCCAGTCACCAAAGAGTGAGTCATCCTGGAATTCCCCTTCTACCAACAGTCACAGAGTCCCCAAAGGATGTGGAGAGTCTCCATGGACTCTGGGACAGCAGAGACAGGAGGAAAACAGAAAGAGGCCACTACCTCAGAGCCCAAGAAAAGTATAAGTCCTCCTGTTCCTACCTCTGGGATAGGGCACATCCCTGCTACCTCCCCCTTGTCACTCTCACCACCAAAGCTGGACTAGAGCTGCTCTGCTGGAACAAATCCCCACCTACCTCCACCTTCTAGGTAAGTCCTGAAAAACTAATAACCACACCCCATCACAGTGACAGCAGATAGACATATCTGGAGCAAGGCATATTAAATGTCTGTGTGCTGGGGAAAAATAAGCTAAGAACTCAGGGATTTTAGGAAATGAGCAAGCCACATATTAAAAAATGCCAGGAGGCAAGGCTCACCAGACTTAAACATGTTCACAAGTAGATTGGGGCCTGGAGAAAATAGGATGAGAGTCAAAAACCAAGAGTTCAGCAGAGAGAAGGGAGTTAGCAGGAATACATCTGCAGATACCAAAGGGTCCTGCAAAAAGTTAGAATCCTAAGACGTCAGAACCAGAAACGCTGTCCAATATCACATAGTGTTTTGCCACTCAAAGAGTGGTGCCAGAATCAGGAGCATCATCTGGGAGCTTGTTAGAAATGCAGAATCTCAGGCTCTGTCCAATCCTACTGAGACAGAATCTGTATTTAACAAGATCCCCAGGTGATTCATTTGCACATTAAAGGTTGAGAAGTGCTACTCCTGTGTCCCAAATCAAGTTGCATATCAGAATTAACTGGAACATTTTGTCAACTGTTCCCCCTAAGCCTACAGAATCAGAATTTCTGGGGATGGGACTGTGCATAGCAATCTATATTTTCACAAAGCTCTGCAGGTAATTCTAATGGTGCCAGTCCATTTCAAAGATAGGGCGACTGAGGAAAGGCAAGAGCAACAATTAGCTAGGCAATCTATTAAGAGACCTAATTAGGGTCTCCGCCTAGAGACAACTTTTAAAGAAAAAGAGCTGGATTTGGAGCCAAGATATCTGACTTCAAGCCCCAACTCTACCCACTTCATGACTGAGTATCTGGGGACAAGTCTCTCTCTTTCTTCTCAGTTTTATTACCTTCAAAGAAAGATACAAACTTCTGTGCAGAGAAGCAAAAGCCTTGAGACAGTTGAAGCTGGAGCCAGAAAAGCTGAGTGGGAGTCCCTGTCCTGCCCCCACCATCTGCACCACCTAGAGCAAATCTTCAAGTGGTGGCAGCAGAAGGAGAAAGGGAAGCTAGAAGCCAACCAAAATTGATCAAGTCTAGACCAGGCTGTACTCAATAGATTTTTAGAAGGTAGACAAGCAGACACATGAAGGTAAAACCTTTAAGTTAGAGAAGTTGCTCCTGACATCAGCTTCCCCAGGCACATGGTTTTCCTGTTTCTAGGAAAAAAATTATCTGCAAGAGGGTGACCAATCATCCAGGTTTGTCTGGGACTGAAAAGCATCCTGGGACACAGGACTTTCAGGTTTAAAAAATTAGGACAGTCCAGGACAAACTGGAAGAGTTGGTCACCCTAATTGAAGGTGTGGCCTGAAATCTCATTGTTGCAGAATGGGGTGCATAATGGACTTCAGCCAGCTCCAGTGAACAAACAAGGGAACTGCTTTGATTATTCCACAAGAATTTACTGACTCCCTACTATGCTCCAGACACTGCCAAGTGCTGTGTAGTAAGTGAGCAAGACACTGCCGCTATCCTCATGTAGCACAGCCCAGAGGAGGAAACTCCTCACAGTCTTATCAAGGGTTAAACACTGAGCTACCTTCTGCTTTAATTGGGGGGGTGGGGGAAGGGGTAGATATTTAATTGAATCCTTGATTTACAACTTGCACCAAAATAAATTCAAGACAACAAATATTTAACCATAAATAAAATGAAACCTTGAAAGTACTAGAATAAAAATGTGGGAGAATATTTGATCAAGTTCTCCAGTAGAATCTCCATGCCAAGAATTCCTGACAAACACAGAGAGGGAATGGTGGCTGCTGCCACCATTAATGATCAGTTAATGATCCAATGGATCTGCAAGTTGTACTCTCCTGCCTAATGACAATAGTGATTGTAGAAAGAGCACTCAGTTTAGATTCAGGGGAATGGGGTTCAAGCTCTGATTCAGCCTCTTACTGCTGTGTGCACTGGAGCAAATTGTTTCCCTCTCAGAGCCTCTATTTCTTCCTTTTTGAAAAATGAAGATATGTGTTATTTCCCTACCGGACCTTCGTGCATGTCAAATAGGCTAACATACAAAGTCCCTTGTAAACTGTACACTGCTATTCAATATGTTATTATTACCAATATTATTATTACAAAAGAATCACAGCTTCGGAAAGAACACAGAAACATAGAATATGTCTAGCTCCTTCTTTGTCATTATTTGTTTTTATTATAATAAAGTGGAATATGCTTACAAAAATGCAAATATCTTATGATGATAAAACACAGAAAAGAAAAGTCACACATAACCCCACTCTTAGAGATCACCACTATTAAGAATTTGATGGATCTCTCTCTCTTTCTCTCCACACACACACACACACACAAATACACACACACGTATGTATGCATTTTTACAAACACAATCATATTATAATCACTTCTGCAACTTGTTTGCACTTAAAACTATACCTTCAACATCTTCCCATGTTAAGATATATTGTTCTACCTTATTCTTTTAAACTAGTATACAATATTCTATGGCATAACTATGCCAAAATTTACTTATTCATAATTTATTGATATATGTTGTACATTAATAATCCCATATTGATGGATTCATTCCATTTTTTCAGTATTACAAAAATACTGCCATGGATACTCTTGCATACATATATTTGTACACCTGTGCAAATATTCTACATTAGTCCCTTAAAAGAATTCCCCAAGAGAAGCCATGCATTGAAGGGCCCAGGTTTCTTTCCAGAGTAAACCAATCTAGACCTTTTTAAAGTTAAATATGCATAGCCCATCCCTGAGCAGCTAGAAGCAGCTTTGGAGTCAGGCTTAAATGTGATCACAACTCCACTCTTCACTTCCTAGATGGCCTTGACCAAGTCCCAGAACCTGCTGAAATTTCCTTTCCTTAGAAAAGGATTACTCGGTAAACTGTGTAGGAACAACTAGTAAGCCCTCTGGAAAAAAACTTAAGTTGGATCCATACTTTACAACTTTCACCAAAATAAATTCCAGATGAACCAAATAGTTCATTATAAAAATGAAACCATAGAAGAAAAATGTGGGAGAATATTTTTATAATCTTAGAACAGAAAGGGGCTTCTATGTATAACACAAAGCCAAAAATCTATAAAATAAAAATTGATCAATTCAATTACATAAAACAAAAAATATATTTTATAGAGAAAGAGAACCACAAAGTCAAAAACCTCATGTCAAAATGGAAATATATATATATATAATTTATATCACAAAGCACTAGTATCCACAATATATAATGAACTAAAATAAGAACAAAGACTAAAAATTCAACAGAAAAACAAAGAAAAAATAAAAAATATAAAAATTGAACAGAAAAAAAATATCAGAAAATATGAACAGAGATTCACAGAAAAAGAAATACAAATAATTCTTAAGTTTATGAAAAGATGCTCATTCTCACAATAAAATAAATGTAAATTGAAATAAGCCAGACACAAAAAGACAAATATAGTATAACCCTGCTTATAAGCCTAGAATAAGTCATAAAGACAGATAGTAGACCACAGGGGTAGGAGGGGGTGAGGGGAATGGGGCGTCGTTGCTTAATGGGTACAGTTGCTGTTTGATGTTGGAATTGGATGTTGGCAATATTTTTAATGTAATTAATACCACTGAATTATACACTTGAAAGTGGTTAAAATGGGGAATTTTCAGTTGCATATATGGAAAAAATTTTAAAACTACAAGGAGATACTTTTACCTATCAATTTACCAAAGATCAAAGAGACTAAACACAGTATGGTGGAGAGTGTTGAAAAGCATGTTCTCTTATGCATTGCTAGTGAGTGTATAAATTGGTACAGAATCAAAAAAGAGCAATTTGATAAAACCTATCAAATAAAGTGCATATACTCTTTAGACTAACATCTCCACTTCCAGGAGAGTATCCAATAGATATTTTTGTACACATACAAAATGACATGTTATAATAGTTTTAAATGTTGACTGTAATGGCAGAAGATGTGCAACAACTTGAATGTCCATTGGTAGGAGACTAGTGAAAGATGGTGTGGTACATCCACAGAATGGACTATGCAGCCTTAAAAACTCTTTGTACCCTTCTAGAGTGATTGCCAAGATACATTGTTAAATGGAAAAAAGCAAGGTGCAGAAAAGTGTACAATATGCTAACATATGTTTGTTTTAATTATATATTCTTATCTGTCTGTATATTCATGAAATGTCTCTGGAAAGATACTCAAGAAACTCTCAGCAGTAGTCCCCTCCAGGGAGCAGAAATAGAAGACACAGGGACAAGGTAGGAGGGACACATTCTTTTTGTTGAATATCTTTTGAAATATTTTGAATTTTATACACTGTAGTTAGTAATACAGTTTTTTTTAAAAAAGTAATACATAACAAAAGACAGCAAAAGGGAAAACACTAACCTCTAAAGTTGCATTCTTAAATTTAATCATTGATATTTAAATTTAATTTCTAAAGATTCTTTTCATTTGGGAAGGCTATGAGAAATTCAGGGTTGAAAAAGTGGAGATTGACTCTCAGTAATAGGCATGTGCCTAAACAAATGATAGCAAATATGATTTATCTCTCCTACCAACCCCAACAGTCAGGCAATGACTTCCATAAGAAGGAGTCTAAGGCTAGGTAGTGTTCAGTGAGAATGAGTGGCATAATCAATTAGCAACGTCTGCTTGGTCACAGGATGGGAGCATAGCATCAACCTTCTTATACATACCCCCTACTCATCCTGTGTTATACCACAGGATGAGTAGATGTAGCTCAGTGGTTGAGCAGCTGCTTCCCATGTACAAGGTCCTGGGTTTGATCCCCAGTACCTAAAAAAAAAAATGTTTAGACTAGGGTTTAAGAAGATGCAGTATGAGCAAACCCACAGGAACCAGACCAAGATGGTGGAGGAAAAGGCTTCAGGACCCCATCCTCCCACAGAAGCTTTGAACAAACCAGCTAGAACTTGGAGAAACGTATTTCTCAAAGCTCCAGAAAACAGTTAAAAGATTGCACCTAATCAAGAAAAGGGCAACTTAAAAGCAGTAGGATCTCCTGGCACCCTGGCTGGTCCCTCTCCCATCCCTCATCAGCTTGGCACAGAGCCAGCCCACACTCTCAGTGTGGGTTCCTGGTCCTGGTTCTGGAGGGAGCAGAGTAACCCTAGTACACATACTGAAAGCATGTAATGTGGGTTTGGTCCAACCTGTCTGGTGGGGGCTTGAGGGACGAAACCAGGAAACTCATCACAGACTCATCATCCCAGAGCTTGTCCTATGTGTAGAAAGTAGCTCATAGGCTTCAGAACACTGTGGGATAGCATGCCAAGTTGTGGCTGCCTGAGGCAAGGGATTGCTGGCTGTAGTGCATAGAGTTCAGTGCCTGGACCATGAGGAAACTGTTTCCTAGGGAATAGGGAACATTCATACCCATGAAGATGAGGAAATTCTGAGGGCTACATGCACATGCCCAAAACAAAACACACGTACAGAAAGGATCAGGGAGGTCCCAACACTTTGGCCTTGAACTATTCTCTAAACTCATTGTATTGACAAGCTTTGAAGGACAACACTCACATAGGTTAATCTGCAAAGACTGGGAAAGGTGTTTTCTCTTTTTGTCCTTCCTTTTTTTTTAATGTTAGCTCCTGGCATTCAGGGAAAGCTCTATCATAACACTAGCTGGATACAAGCTTAAGGAACAGCTGCCTCAGCATCTATATTCCAGCAATAACACATTAAAATATCAAAATGTCCAGGTTTCAACAAAAGATCACAAAACATACAAAGAAACAGGAAGCAATGGCCCCAGCAAAGGAAAAGATTATGGCATTAATCATTAATGGTGGGGAGAACAAGATCTGGTATATACAAGACAAAGACTTTTTAAAAACGGTTCTAAAGATGCTCAAAGAACTAAAGGAAAACATGGACAAAGAACTGAAGGAGATCAGGAAAATAATAGATGAACACAAAAAAATATTGATAGAGAGGCAGAAATTACAAAAAGGAATCAAACAGAGCTGTAGACCACAAAAACATAAATTAAATTTTCCCTAGAAGAGTTCAACAGCAGATTGGAGCTGGCAGAAGAAAATATCAGTGTATGATGTTTAAATGTAAGAGATAAAATACATGAAAACTTAAAAAAATAAAAATAAAAATAAAATAAAAGGATTGGGTTATTCAAAAAACAAGAAAAATTTTTTTTAAATTAAAAAAATTTTTTTTGACATTTTGCCTTTTATCACTGCACTATCTGATGTCCAGTCTGTGCTGTGGCACCTTCCTCCTCTCACTCCCCAGTGTCTCACTATTTTTCATTTAATTTTCAAAGAAGTTTTAGGTCACAGCAAAGTCACACACTGAATACAAGACACTCTCATATACCCAACCTCTTCCCCCTTTCCTCATCCCATATTAAAACCTTTTTGTATGTGTATGGTAGCATTGTTATAACTGATATACAGATAGTGAAACATAGCTACTAAACATTGTCAATGGTTTACAGTATGGTGTACATTTTGGATCGTACACTTTTATAAATTTTGATGATATTTATCATGTCCTGTGTCCATCACTGTAAGGTAATGAAAAACATTTCCACTGACCACTAAATACCCCGTTTGATCTATTCTGTTCCTCCCTCCCCATCCCCCCGGGTCCCATGATGACCCCCCTGGCTTGACTCATTGGATGACAAGATTCATAGTTACATGCAACAAGAGGTCATGATACACTGGTTTGTCCTCCACTATTATGAACTGCTCTTGCTTTTAAGAGATGCCCACCTGTCTATTTCTGCTCTCCCCTCGTATCCTGGGTATTCTAACCCACCCTTCCCAATCTACCCACCTGTCAACCCTGCACCACCCAACCCAATATATCACTACCCTCCTGTCCTCTCCCTTCAATACACAACTACACTCTATCGTTTTACCATAGGTTAAGTCCATATGGGTGATGGCTCACAAGTTTCTCTTTTCTTTCTCTTTCTTGTACACCTATCTTTCAGACAATAGTTCTCAGAGACTGCTCAATTTCTTTAATTTATATCAGTGAGGTCATGTACTGTTCATCCTTCAATGCCTGACTTGCTTCACTCAACATAAGGTCTTCCAGATTAAGCCATGTTATCCCATGTGTTAGCACTTTATTCCTTCTTACAGCTGAGTAATATTCCATTGAATGTATGTACCACATTTTGTTTATCCATTCATCTGTTGATGGGCACCTGGGTTGATTCCAACTTTTGGCAATAGTGAAAATGCCGCTATGAATATTGGTGTACATATATCTGTTCGTGTCTTTGCTTTCAGGTCTTCTGGGTATATACCCAGCAGTGGGATTTCTGGATCATATGGAAGATCTATAGTTAGTTTTTTGAGGAACCACCAAACTGTCCTCCATAGTGGCTGGACCATTCCACAATACCCCCAGCAGTGGATGAGTGTTCCCATTCCTTCACATTCTCTCCAAAATAGCCGCCATTCTAATGGGTGTAAGATGGTATCTCAATGTAGTTTTGATTTTCATTTCTCTAATAGCTAGAGATGTCGAGCATTTTTTCATGTGCTTTTTAGCCATTTGTATTTCTTCCTTGGAGAAGTGTCTTTTCAGGTCACTTGTTCATTTTTTAAATGGGTTGTTAGTCTTTTTATTTTCAAGTTGTAGGATTTCTTTATATATGCAGGATATTAGGCTCCTATCAGATATATGGTTGCCAAATATTTTCTCCCATTGGGTAGGCTGCCTTTTTATTTTTTTGATAACATCCTTTGAGGTGCAAAAGTTTTAATTTTGAGGAGATCCCATTATCTATTTTTTCTTGTGCTGCTCGTGCTTTGGGTGTGTCCCAGTGCCTCTTAAAGATGAGCAAGACAGCAAACTGATGTGACAGGCTGGCAAGGCAAGCTGACGCAACAAGATGATGCAACAAGGAGACACAGTGAGGAAATACAATGAGAGACACAACAATCAGGAAACGGAGGTGGCTCAAGCAACTGGATGCCTCCCTCCTACAAGGGAGTTCTCAGGTTTGGTTCCCAGTGCCTCCTAAAAAGAAGATGAGCAGACACAGAGAGCACACAGTGAGCAGACACAGAGAGCAGACAACAACTGCAAACAATGAGGCGGGGTAGGGATAAATAAATAAAATAAATCTTTAAAAAAAAAGATTAAGTGCTAATTTCTCATCAAAAAAACATGGAGGCAAGAAAGCAGTGGGATCACATATTTAAAGTGCTTAAAGCAAAAAGTTCTGAAAATTCTATACCTGGCAAAACTGTCTTTCAAAAATGAGTAGGAGCCAAGGGGTCAAAGCCTCCTCTCAATTAGAGGTAGAGTAGGCAACACCATCCCAGAATCCTCAGGATCGGGGAATGAACTATGGACTAAAGTAGACTTACTGGTATTCTACTATAGACTTATGGTAATTCTAGCAATGGAAGAAACTATATCATTCATGTGGAGGCAGTGGCCAATAGAGGTTCTGAGGACAGGGAGAGGGAAATACAGGTGAAATATGGGGGCATTTTGGGGACTTGAGAATTTTGCTGGATGACATTACAATGACAGATACGGGGCACTGCATATCTTGCCATAATCTACAAAATTGTGAGCGAGAGAGTGTAAACTACAATGTAAACTATAATCCATGCTTAGTGGCAATTCTCTAAAATGTGTTCATCAATTGTAATGAATGTACCACACTAGTGAAAGATGTTGTTAATGTGGGAGGTATAGGAAGCAAGGCATATGGGCAGCTCCTATATTTTTATGTAACATTTATGTCATCTAAATACCTTTTTAAAAAATAAAAATAAAAAATATATTTTAAAAAAATGAGGGGGAGGGAGCAGATGTGGCTCAAGCAGTTGAGCGCCTGCCTCCCACATGGGAGGTCCCGAGTTCGATTCCTGGTGCCTCCTAAAGAAAAACAAGCAAACAACGAGCAAACAGACAAGGGAGCCAACTCAGGGGAGCCAATGTGCCTCAGTGGTTGAGCGCCAGCCTCCTGCATACGAGGTCCTGGGTTCAATCCCCAATCCAGTTGCTTAAAAAAAAAAAAAAAAAAATGAAGGGGAGATTAAGACATTCAGTTAAACAAAAGCTGAGGGAGTTCATCGCCAGTAGAACAGCCCTACAAGAAATGTTAAAGAGAGTTCTGCAGGTTGAAAGGAAAGGACAATAGATAGTAGATTGAAGCCATATGAGAAAGATCTCTGGTAAGGTTAACAACAAGGGTAAATATAAATGCCAGGACTATTGTATTTCTGGTTTGTAACTCCACTTTTTACTTTTTACAGGGTCTAAAAGGCAAATGCATAAAATGAAATAATACCTCAGTGGTTTGGGGCTTACAACATAGAAACATATAATTTTTGACAAGAACAACATACAGGTGGGGGGACAGAGGGGAATAGGAATATAGTTTGTGCATACTGTTGAAGTTAAGTTGGCATCAAAGCAAATGAGATTTTTATAGATTTATGATGTTAAATTTAAGCTCCATGGTAACTACAAAGAAAATATCAGAGATTATGCAAGTTCAAAGATATAGAAAGTAAAATACAGGTTGTCAGTGGTGGAGAGCAGAGGGAATGGAGAATTAATGCATAATGAGTGTAGGTTTTCTGTTTGGGGAAATAGGAAAATTTCAGTAATGGGAGGTGGTGAGAGTATTGCAACATTGTGGATGTGATTAATCCCACTTGGGGGATTATGGTCTGCCTGGAGTGGTTTGATAAATATTAAATGAGATCATGTATGCAAAATGCATAGAGCATCATAAACCACTCCAACTGAGTAGAAAGAGAGATAAGGACAAAAACATGTTCTTCTCCTCTCCTTCAGATCATATATACATCAGTTTGTATTTATATATGTGAGATGATTTGATTAAGAGTTCTCCCCTCCCACCAGCCTGAAAGTTCAGAGTACCCATATTCACATCTATATCCCTTGTGCTCTTATGATGCCTGTCACATATTAGGTGAATAATAAATACTGGTTGAGTAGATAATTAGAGATAGATAAATTGATAAATTGATAGATGATGATATTAGATTGATAGTGAGAGATAGAATAGAGAGATAGAGAGATATTAGAGAGAGATATATATATGAGAGAGAGAGAGAGAGAGAGAGGGAGTGGATAGATAGATATCAAAGGTGTTAAGCCCAGAGACTGAATGATGAAGGTGGGATTCAGACAAAAATAGGGATGTTAGAAAGATTATAAAAGACAATACAATCCATATTAGCCTAAATGGAGCCAGAAGTCTGAAAGTCCAGGAACCTACAGTCTTCCAGTTCCTTTCTACTGTTTATTAACATCTAAGAACAAACCCAGGAGCTATTCCTTATGAAACCTGAGTCCTCCAATCTCAGTGGCAAACCCCACACTGAACTATACACCCCAAACTCTTTATGGGTAGAAGGCAAAAGATGGAATTTAATAGAGATTTAACTTTATGTTTTTACACACACACACTCCATAATACCCACTTAACTGAAGTTTTGGGATTCTTGCATACAAAAATTTCAAAACATCTTAAAAGTCATGAAATCTCATTGTCCCAATTTTACAGATGGAGAAATGGAGAGGTTCTCAAAGCAGCTCTGCTCCTCACTTTGTGAAGGTGAGTAGTGTTTGCTTTCCATGTGGAGGGATCAAAACACATAAGGAGTTGGCCACCAACTGGGTTCTGGATGCAGAACTTCAGCCATCCAGCTGACTTCATTCATGGAGAACATGCAGTTGAGTGGCGCTGGAATCCCATGGTTTTCTTATCCCTAGAGGCTGGCTAACTTCCACAAGTGACCCCTCCAATGAGAAAGGGAAGATACCTAAAATTTGGTATCCCTGATATACAGATGAATTAGGAAGGTCCCAGACCTCAGGATGCTTGGTTACATGAGGGGAGACACTCAGATAATTATAAAACAATGGAGTAGAGCTATGATACAGAGAGCCCAATGAGTGGGATTCCAGCATGAGATGTGGGGGAGTGGGGTGTTCACATAAGGCTTCTTATAAAAGATGACATCTGAGCTGAATCTTAAAAGATAAAAGGATCAGTTCTGGATATGGGGAAGTGACAAAGGCAATGAAAGAGATGCCTTGGTCCCCTCCCCCATTTCTTATTGGAGCAACCAGCAGTATGTTTTGTATACATATATATACATAGAAAACATGTATTATTATTATGTATTTTTTCACCAGTCTGTACTTTTTCTACAAATTAAATTTTATCTCCATGAGGTTTTGAGATTTCTCCATATTGATAAGTATCAGGTGAGTGCATTCATTTTTAACTACTGTGAGCCCAGATAAGCATTTAGGTTTGACTAATGTTGGGCTACTACAGTCCAGAAGTGTACACCCTTGTGCATGTCTCCTAGAGTGCTTCTATGAGAGTTTTCAAAGGTAAACACCAAGAAGTGGAATTACTAGGGTATGTAAAGCTTCAGGTAGTTAACTGTCAAATTGCCCTCCAAATGTCCCAATTTATATTCCCACCAGCATAACCTCACCAACATGTGGTATCACCAAACTTTTTCTCATCCAAGCTATGCTTTATAGAAAGACCATCATCCTCACCTGGCACAGGTAGATCCAAAACATCTAAGTTTCTCTTAAAGGTAGGGGAAAGAGACTTTACTCTGCTCAAGGCCCTATGCTGCACACCTATAGCCTCTTAGAACCCTCCAATGTAGATAATAGGATCCCTACTTTACAATGACAAAACTGAGGCTGAAAGAGATTAAGTGACTTGTCTGAAGTTACACACTAGAAAGTGGTGGAAGCTGGGCCAAAAAAAGCCAAGTCTGTGTAGTGCTTATGTACTTAGTCTTTTCATTGTTTCATACATTCAACTAACATTTATTGAGCGCTGATTATATACCAGACCCTGTAGCTACAAAACAAATTTCAGGGCCATTCTTAGCACATAGTAATACTTGATAAATGTTTGTTGAAGAAGAGACAGACACATTAAAAATAATTTCATTAAAATGGCCAAGTATCACGATTGATATATGCTCCAGTACAGCAGAGCACAAACAAGGCAGAAGTCAAATTTTCTTTGGTAGATCAGGGAATGCTTCATATTGGAGACAGCTTTCACCAAACACCTGTCTCTTCCTAGAGACAGGTTCTAGGAAGAGGGAATAAGTGCAAAGGAACAGAAGTACGAAGCAATGTTGCATATTCTGGAACTTACACTATTTTTGATTGCCTTAGAATTGCTTCCTTCCAGTTTTCAGGCAGGGCATTTAGTCCAATTCAATTCATTAGACCTTTGTTAAGTTCCTGTTTTGGTCAGACCCTGTTTGGGATGTTTTATATGCATTGTCTCATTGAATCCCTGAAACAAAAAAAAAAACCCTACAAGCTTTTTACTCACATTATACAGATAAGAAAATTTAAGTTCAAAATGGTGAAATATACAGCCCAGAAATACATTCAGATCCTCTGTTCTTTCCACTCCGTGCTGTCTCTCCAAGATACCAGTCCACTGCTGCACTCTCCATTTCCAGGTCTTACTACAATGGGAAGATGTCCTCCCAGCAAATATCAAGACCCATAGCTAGTTACTCTTTGGATCAGAGAGGCTCTTTCTGCCCATTCCATTGAGTTCCTTTCCTTCCTGAGAAACTGAAGAGAATACATATACAATAATGGAGCTTTTAGTCCTTGAGCAGACTTCATCATTTATTCATTTAACAAATACTTATTGAGCACCTACTTTGTGCCAGGCAATGTCCTCAGTAATATGGATACAAAAGAGAATGACAGACAAGACTCCTGCCTTCATGAAGAATAAACTTTAGTCACTGCAGAATTACAAACTAAGGTTTTGAGAGATTAATTACCTTGTCCAAGGTCACTCAACAATTTCGTGGCACATTTTGTGATTCCCAGTATAAAGAGCTATCTCCTCCATTAAGGTCATGACCTTTCTCTCATCTCACCTAGCAGGTGACCCCAGAGAACCTCACCTGGGCCAGGGTGGCCCCTGCTGAATTCATCCTCCTGGGCTTCACTGACCGCTGGGATCTGCGCATAACCCTCTTCCTGATCTTCCTGCCCGTCTACCTGGTGAGCCTTCTGGGAAATGTGGGCATGGTACTGTTGATCAGCATGGATGTCCGGCTCCACACACCCATGTACTTCTTTCTGGCCAACCTCTCCCTGCTGGATGCCTGCTATTCTTCAGCCATTGGCCCCAAGATGCTAGTGGACCTGTTGCTGTCCCATGCCACCATCCCTTATGCAGCCTGTGCCCTGCAGATGTTTGTCTTTGCAGGGCTAGCTGATGCTGAGTGTTGCCTGTTGGCAGCCATGGCCTATGACCGCTACATGGCCATCGGGAACCCTCTTCTCTATACAACGGCTATGTCACGGCATCTGTGCCTGGCCTTGCTGGGAGCATCGGGCCTGGGAGGGGCAGTGAGTGCCTTTGTCCACACAACCTTCACCTTCCGTCTGAGCTTCTGCCACTCCCATGAGGTCAACAGCTTCTTCTGCGATATCCCTCCACTGCTGGCCATTTCGTGCAACGACATCAGTCTCAATGAACTACTCCTCTTTGCCATCTGCGGCTTCATCCAGACAGCCACAGTGTTGGTTATTGCTGTGTCTTATGGCTTCATTGCTGGGGCTGTGATTCGCATGCGCTCAGCCGAGGGCCGTTGGCGAGCAGCTTCTACCTGTGGCTCCCACCTCACAGCTGTGGCTATGCTATATGGGACACTTATTTTCATGTACCTGCGTCCCAGCTCCAGCTATGCCCTGGACACAGACAAGATGGCATCTGTGTTTTACACACTTGTCATTCCAGCTCTCAACCCGCTCATCTACAGTCTCCGCAACAAAGAGGTCAAGGATGCCCTCAGGAGGACCCTCAGCCGTCTCTCTTGTCCATGGCAGGACACCAATAAGAGATTTGGAGAGGCCAGTTAGGATGGATTTTGAAGAGATGAGGACACTTTCTGGTCCCTATTACTGTAGGTAAAGATGAATGTGTCTCTGGCTTGAATGTCTCTTGTCGTTGTTTAAGGGGCTACAAAGGGAGAGGAAAGGGAAGCACATAGAAGAGAGGCAGAAACCTGGGGGTAAACCAGGAGTAGACCTAGAGTCAGAACCAAGATAAGGTTAATGTTGCTACTGATCTGCCTTAGATTCTCCGATGTCCAAAGCATAAAAGTTGCTAGGTGTTATTAGGTAAAGTAACATAAGGTTTATTTGCCTTGGCTCATCCCCAGAAATGCCAAGTGAGAGCTGTGTTGGTTCCAAGAGCCCTCCTTTACAGTTCTTATGGCCAGAGAGTCTGCTGATGCTCTTTTTGACCTCAGGAGAGCATCTTCAGAACTCACTCAGGGCAAAGAATGGGACTGAATCTGATTAGGCAAACATCCCTCCCTTGTAGCCTATGGATTCCATCTCTCAAGGAAATGCCAGAACAGCACCAGGACATACACAAGCTCATTCCTAAAATGCCAATGGTTGGATTAGGATTTGACCAAAGTTAGATTAGTTCAGGCATAGGACAGGGTCATAATTATGGTTATAGGTTAGAATAGGGTTAGGATTAACATTTAGGTTATGATTAGGTCTAAGGATAGAGCCAGAATTTGATTTAGAATTAAGAAGTGATTAGGCAAATTTTGGATTGAATTTAAATTATGTAAATTTTAGGATTTTG
>JAQZBX010048768.1:0-20105 GCA_029593785.1 Cabassous unicinctus
AACCCGGGACCTCACACATGGTAAACGGGGGCTCTATCGGTTGAGCCACACCCGCTTCCTGTTGTGAGGGCTTGCTGCATCAGCCCACTAGGCTGTGCGGGCTGGCCTGCCCTCACAAGGAGGCCCCGGGAAGTGAACCCGGGGCCTCCCATATGGTAAACGGGGGCTCTATCAACTGAACCACTCCCGCTTCCCTCCATTCCCTTTCTTATGTTTTCTTAGATCCTCCAATTCTGTAAAACTTCCTCATGAATATATATTTAATTTTGTCTCTCAAAGTTACATCTAATAAATACTCTTCCAATACATCTTCATTTATTATTTTTTCTTATATATGTATTTTATCTTGCTTCAACTATCCATTCAGTCTGGTTTCTATAATTATACTTTCTACATCTAAAAATGACCTTTCCCATCTAATTATTCCTAGTTTTTATTGATAGTCATTTCACCTTGCTTGCATTTCTAATTCCCTACATTGATACTCATTTTTTTCTTGTTATTTTACATTCTATTTTAAATATGACAATTACAGTATCTGAAGTTCTCAGGGCTCTATTATTACTGTTTTTTTTTTCTTATGATTTTAATTCATGGTGACTCTATTAGTCACCTACTTAGTTATTTTTTTATTGTGAATTTTATTTGGCAGAGCTTAACAAGTGGGTATCCTGAGGGACTGTTTGATTTATACAAAGAAAGGACGAGGACATATTTAATTTACCTTATTAGCTTGAGTTTCCTGAATCAGAGAGGAGGATTTTTTATGACACATTTTTCCTGAGAATGATAGTACCAATTTCTTTTGTTTTAAAAAATTTGTTTTAAATTTTTGCAGTTGTCAAAGTATGTTTAAGAATTGAACCCACTTTTTTTGAATTTTCATAATTTCTAAATATAATTTATTCAGTAAATATATACTGAACACCTATGAGACTCAATAGGTGCAAAGGTACACGTGAATTCATTAAATATTTATTATATTCCTAAATTGAAGGAGCTAATCAATGTTTTTGGTCCTGGACAGTAGAGTTGGGTCTCATTTCTAATGAAGCCATTGACTGAGACATACACTAAATAAAAAATTGAAAATTCTTACCAAATACAATTATAGTACTTAGTTCAAAAGAGAAATACAGGATTGCAATAGTACAGCAACTTGACTCAAACTGGAGGGTAATCTGATCAGGGAATATTTTCTTAGTGAAATAAAAATTAAGGTCAAATTCAAGACTGAAAATAAAGCAATTCTAAATACTTATAGCATAATATTTTCAAAGAAAAAGAAGAGGGTCAGTGTGGATATAATGCTGTGAATGGACAGCTGCAAAGCAAGTTCAGGGGAGACTGGTGCAAAATGAAGCATAGGAGGAAGAAGACAGCCTGTGCACTGCATTAGATTTTCATCTTTATTTTAAGATAAACATATAAAATTGAAATGCTACATAGGGGAATAATATAGTCATATTAATATTTTAAAAACCCCCTCTGATTGTGCTATGGGAAATTTGTATATTTATATATATATACACACATATGTACACTTAAATACACATCATTTATATAATACATTTACATATACATATTTATTTATTTAAATGAGATAAGGAAGGTTTTTAACTTTAACAAACTTCCTGAGTGCTGTGAATAAATTATGAAAAGACTGTTTCTGGAGATTCAGGTTTCAGGATGAAATATAAAGCAATAATTTTGAATATGTGTGCATGTTTTTGTATATGTCTGTGTATCTGTGACTACATATGGGTGGGGTAAGAAGACTTGATAAAAGGCAAGAATTAAGCAAGGCAGCTGACTTAGCCTTAGCATGTTAGTGATTGTTAATAAAAAAAGAACAATATTAAATAAAACTTTGACTTCAGTAATGCAAGGCTCAAACCATTTGTACTGGCTGATAGCTAACAAATCCAATTGACTATTTTACTATCAAGTTTTTCCATTTTTCCATTTTAAATTTTGTACTTTGTTGTTATAATCTAAAGTTTGTTTTAAGGTTATAGATTTTCAGGTATTTTAAGTTTCCTATATGGATTCACCTTTTTACATGAAAATGAATATTCAAAATATTTTCCCACCTCTGGCATTTATGCATTTCTTTCAATCTTACCCACTTTATGTTCCTTTTCTATACATTGAACAGTAAATCATGCAGAACTTCATTTAATCAAACTTCTTTTAATTAATGTATAAGTAATGTTATGTTTTCTTGTTATTTTTATCTATAAACTAGTAATATTATAATTATCTACTTCATAATGATACAAGCGACTCCACCCTCTCTTTTTTTTATGTATTTCAGCATTTATCAAAACTACATACGTTTTATAAGGTGTGGCAAACATTCATAAACACAGCATTTTTATCCTTTCACACATTATAAGCAGAGTCTCATAAGCATAACATTTTTCAATTATTTTATTTCCATAATATATTAGGTCATTGTTTAAGGTTATAATGAATGTGAGATAAAAACCAATTAAGATAAAAGTGTGCTTTGCACGCTTTTGAAACCTGATTGAATTCTAGTCTTTCTGAACAATGGATAAATGAAAGAGAGGAGAAAAATAGTCAAGTCCAACTTAATTTGTTATTCTAGAGATAAGTGAAAATAACTGCTATATATAGTTTTATTACATAAAATGATATGATTATTGTTTTCAAAATTTCATCTAATAAAGATTGTTCTCTTGAAATTTTCAGGAAAATGTGGTTAAATTGTATTAAACCTATTCTGCAGTTTTGTAACCAAATAGCATTTATTTTATGCCGTGTGAACTAATATTGATACTTTGCGTATTATCAATGTTCATCAAATTAACCTTTGATTCAAATCAAGATTGGTCTATCATTAAGGTATATTAATAATGCATAATCTGAGAGAATTAATTTCAAATCTCCCTATAATGGATCCAGAGTAAACTTACTGAGGTAAACTTTAACATTTGTAGATATAAGTAAGAGAAAGTACTAACACATTTTCATCTCTTCCCAGGATGTTAGTTAAGCAAGTTGTTGGTTTTATTATATGTGAGAATTGAAAAAGAGTCACCAAATTATTATTTTTCTTCTTCCAATAAATAGCTGTCAGTGAAACTGAAAATCTTGACTAAACGATTGACTTAATAAAGGATGTTTGAAAGATCTTTTTCTTTAAATTTAGACTCCTGTGTGGCAAAGCTATTTATTTAAGATAGTTTGTCATATACAGGAACTCTACAGGCATCATCTTTCCAGAAATCTCTGTGGTTCAATAGAATTAGTTCTTTCTTTACTTATAGAAACCTCAGTAGGTGCACTTCAGACATGATTAGCCAGCCACAGAGTTATAAAATCCTATTTGGTATAATTTGAGGTAAGATAATTACTTTTGCTTCATATATTTTATAAAAGAAAGCTTCTTGTAGCTTAAAATTGCAGAAGCAGTACTTTTCAATAATGCCCAAGAATGCAATTTTTTAAAATCAAAACTGTCCATTGTATAATAAATATTACCTTATGCTTGCTAGCTACAAAAGCAAAAAAGTCATATTAATGTACACTCAAAGTTTTGGTTCTGACCTCCTCATTGCTACAAAGGGTCCTAGATCAAGTTCATGTTCAATATGCAACCACTGGGTAATGGAGATATCCCAGCAAAGCACTATGCATTAGCTGCTGGGCATCCATAATTGCCCACCAACTGTCAGAATCACTGTTGGTCCTGTGGTAGTTTCCTCAAGGAGGATGTTGCATTGTCCATGGCTACCAAAGTTACAGTGCATTTCCTATGTCAGATAGGTGTTATAGGAGTAATGCTTTTCAGAAAGTACTAGTGACTAACGTAACAACTTAGAAGAAACACAAAAATTGTGCGCAATATAAAAACACCTCTTTAAACACCTTTGATAACTAGCAAGGCACAGAGGATTTGGGGGGCTATGCTCCACTCTGGTAGAAAAGACAAGTCCAGAGAAGTGGTCAACATTTGAGAAAGGTTTGCTTTTGCCTTTGCCAATTCTGCGAGAATTCTACAATTCTACAAACCTGAAGAGCAAATTTATCAGACTCATAGGGCTAGAAGTACAATAGTTAGAGTTCAGGTTCTTCCTAGGCTTTTAGAGTATACCTGGCAATATTACACCCAAGGGGTAATGATGGCTGGGAAATAAATTAGAAATCACTGAGACCGAAATCCATCTTCTAATAAGATCAATTTACTATAGACTAAAATTGATCTAAAATTGCTAATGCCATTAGATTGATCACAGGAAGCAAAGGTGAATCTCTTCTGGAGTAAGATAGCATTATTTAGAGTCTCAAATGAAAAATAACCAAGGGGGGTGGGTATAGTTCAAGTGGTTGATTGCCTGCTTCCCATGTGCAAGGTCCTGGGTTCAATCCTCAGCATCTCCTAAAAACAACAACAACAACAAAATAACCAAGCACATAAGGTAACAAGCCTTGAGTCAAAACCAAAAGAAAAAAAGGAGAAACTGGATATATGTAACAGGGCTTCTATATGATGGAATTTTCCTATTTGAACTTTGAAATATTCATGATAATTAAGATCAAGCAACGAAAGACAAGCTGGAAAATGTTAGCACAGAATGGAAACTATAGATGGAATTGAATGGGTTAGCACATAAAATACAACTACAAATATTAAATATTAAATCTCTGGGTATAAGAGCAGATTAGGTACCCATGAAGAAATAATTATGAAATAGAAAGCTAAATCAGAAGAAAATATCTAGACTGAAAGCAAAAATGGGTCAGGAGAGAAAAGAAAACAAGGAGTATTTTTTATTTAGAGAAAATTTATAATTTTATGTAAGTGATACCCTAGTAACAGACGAGTGAGAAAAAAATGGAACTCAATCAATTTATTTAAAAATGAGAAAATTTCTAAAAATATTCTGAAGCTCATGATAGCCTCCAAGTCACAAATTTAAAAGCATGACCATCTGCAATCTGAACACTAAGAAAGAGTATCACTTCTAAGCACACATTGATCCCAATTGCACCAGTGTCACTCATGAAAGGGAGCTTCATCTCCTAAGAGCTTACCCTTCTGTCTTAAACATCTCCCAAGAAACAGAGCCAACAGGATATGGGGGCTGTCAAGTCCAAACACAATGTGGAGCAAGATGCAATTTGGAAACTATGTTAAAGGTGATGTTCAAGTTGTTAGTTCAAATTCCCATGGTGGGACTGGCTGGCTGGACATTCCAACCAGAGCAAATGCTTAAGATGAGGCAGAAATTATTCCTGTCTTGCTTGAAATCCTCAGTTACGACTTTCAAGAATTCCATATGATTGGATGAGGAGACTCACCACGTTGATTAAATATAATCAAATAATTTTAGATGCAAATCCCATCTATAAAATACCTTCACAGTAACAAACAGGTCAGTGTTTGACCAAATAACTGGACACCATAACCTAACCAATTTGACACGTCAAATTAACGGTCACACATTCCCCCCCATTGGAAAACAGGATGTGATTAATCCAGATTGTGAGAATAGAAGACTCTGGGGTTCAAAATCTTGCCTCAAGGTGACTCCAGCTCAGTGACTCACTTGATGGTCCAGGGCATCTTAGAACAGCAGGCTGAAGCTAGGGTGCAGCTGATAACACATCCTTGATTAGCTCTTCTCCCCAGGCCCTACTTTTGCTACATTTTTTTTTTTTAGGAACTGGGACCCGGGATTGGATCTCGTATGTGGGAAACCAGTGTATTTGTTTTGCTTGTTTATTTTTTTGTTTATAGGAGGCACCAGCAACTGAACCTGTGACACTCTCCATGTGGTAAGCAGGTATTGAACTGCTTGAGCCACATCAGCTCCCCTACTCCTCTTCTTTTTGAAAACATTCTTTTAGCAAATGACTTGCACAAGAATGCCTCTCTCAAGTTTTGTTTCCAGGGAATCTAACCTAAGTCATACAACATAGTGTGTATGTGTGTATAAAACAAGAAGAAAATCTTAAAAGAAAACTGTAGGAAAGAAAAACACAAGTGTTTCAAAGGCACAAAAAAAAAAAAAAAGAATGGCAGCTGACTCTTCTATGGAAACAATAAAAGCCAGAATTCTAGTGGATAAGTTCTCTCAAGTCCTGAAAGAAAATAACAACTGATCTAGATTTCTATGTACTACAAAATTTTTTTTTATATATGAATGTAAGCCTATATTTTTAGGATGAAGATCATTCTCATAAAGAAAATTGCCAAAATTGCAAAACTGTCAACATCACATTAAAAGGAAAGGCAATTATTCTAAAGCGCCAAGAAGAAACATGTGGAAGGAATTTACCACATACATGTAGAAATAAAACTCCTTGGGAAGAAAAGTAAAGCACTATGTTAACAAATAGTTTGGAAATAGAAAATATTGGTTATGGATTACTCAATCTGTGGTCATGTATCAAACATGATAAAAAACAAAGGACTTGACTTCTATAACAAATTGACATCTGTGCATACCCACTCGTTAATGTTGATATTTGGAATAAGAAATCTTTTATTAGAAATGAAACTACATAGGGAAATAATTTCTGCAAGTTTCACATTAGGACTGTTGTTGCTTGTTCAGTAAATTTAGTACAGAAAGATGAATTAATTCTTGAGTGAAACAGCAAGGAAAGTGTACCAAATTCAACTACTTTGATTCATACAGCCATGACAGTTATAAAAAAAGAATATAATATAAATATATCTATGTTTCTAAGAAAGGAAAAATACAAAATGCCTAGGATCTTGTAGTTGTACATTTCTTGAAACAAGAAACTGAAAGACAAGCCATAATAATTATATCTCTTCCAAAAAAAGAGGTACGTAAATATTTTTTCAGAGAAACATAAACTGCACTAACTTTTATCTAGAAGAATTGTTTTAAGTGTGATATTAACAGGATTTTATAAGAAGATAGAAAGTTCTACAAGATGGCATCACAGAGATTTAGTAAATAAAAAGAGCAACAGAATGTGTAAATATGAAGGCACACTTCAATTTGTATTGACTAGGAAAAAAAAATTCATGTTTTTTCAGGTCCTCTAGAAGCCAATAACAAGGCAGTATCAAATACGCAAGAAAATCATTACGCCTAGTGGAAACAATGAGGGTACTAGCAGATACTGGAAGAGATGATGCGAGTCTGATCCTGAATGAAGGAGAGAAAGAAGGGATGGAGAGAAGAAAGGACATAGAAAGGGAAAAAGGAAGGAAGAAAGGAAGGAAAGAAGGAAAATTAGTAGGTAGCATTTTAAGTTGTATTATAGCTCAAAGGAAGTTTGGCAAGATGATCCTTGAGGCAAAGTGTCCTGTCTTAAGAAGTTCAGAATCCCCTGAGAATGCACCTGTGCCGGTAAACCAGTCATAGTCAGCTATTGGCGGGAAGCATCCCTTGGAAAGTGTTATCTTGTGTGAACGCGTAAACAATTTCAGAATTAAGTAGGGTGAATGATCAATTAATTAAACTTCTCGTTGGAGGTCTCATAAACATTCTCATGATTCATAGGTGCAATTGGAAATGCTAGGTTATCTGGTAAAAAAACTTAAACTTTTAAGAAAATTCTAAACTATTTTTCAAAGTGATTGTAATATTTTACATTTCTACTAACTCTGATGTGAAAGTTTTAGTTCATATTGTTATCAATACTTGGTTTGGCAAGACTTTAAAAATTTTAGTAATTTTAAAGGATGTGTAATGAAATCTTTGTGCTTTTAATTTGAAAAAATTAATACCATCTTTTGTTAAGCACATTCCAAGTCTTATTTGCAACCCATATACTTTTTTAGTGAAGTGTCTGTGTAAATATTTTGCTCATTTTTTAATTGGGTTATTTGAATTCTTCTTATTATAATGTTTTTAATATATTCTGAATATGAGTGCCTCATAACATATGTGATTGCAAATATTTTTCCTAGTTGGTCTTGTCTTTTTATTTTCTCAATAATGTCTTTTGAAGAGCAAAAGTCCTTTCTTATATTTTGAGTATTCAATTAATCTTTTTTTTTTTCTTTTATGGATTGTTCATTTGGTTTTCATATAAGAAATCTTTTCCTATCTCAAGGTTATAAAGATCTTCTATTCTGTTTTCTTCTAGAAATTGTATATAAATAGCTATTTCATTTAAGTCTATTATCCAATTTGAGTTAATTTTTGTACATGTGAAGTAAGGGATAAGGTTATAAATTCAATTATTTACATGTAGATAGCTAATTTTCCCAGCACTGTGTGTGGCAAAATCTGTCCCTTCCTCACTGCATTTCCCTTTCTCCTTTGTTGAAAATCAACCAGGTGTGTGTGGGTATATTTTGGATTCTATGCCATTCTTTTCAGGTATTTGTTGTTATAGCATCAATCTTGCACTATCTTGATTACTGCACCTTTATTATAAATCTTGAAATTATGTAGTGTAAGACCAACTAACATTGTTGTGTGTCAACGTTGTTTTGGCTATTCTTGTTTATTTACTTTTTATATGAGTTTTAGGACCAACTTATTAATTTCACCAATAAAAGTCTACTGACATTTTGGGAGGGCTTATATTGAATCAAAGGGTCAAACTGTGGAGAATTAGCATCTTAACAATATTGAGTCTTTCCAGCCATGAACACGATGTTTTCTCCAATTAATTACAACTTCTTTGTTTCTCTCAGAAATGTTTTGCACTTTCCAGTTTATAGGCTTGTAGTTCTTTTGTTAAATTTATTCCTTCACAAAGTTTTGGTGCTAATGTGAATGGAACTGGTTTCCTAATCTCATTGTTGGATTGTTTTTGCTACTATATAGAAATATAATTGATTTTTATATGTTGATCTTTTATCCTATGACCTTACTAAATTTGCTAATTAGTTCTAGCAGTTTGTGTGTATGGGGGGAGGGCGTCCTTGTGATTTTCTACATTCATGATCCTGTCATCTATTATTAAAGATAATTTTTTCTTTCTTGCCAATCTTTTTACCTTCCACTTCTTCTTGCTTTATTTAGCTAGCTACAATCTCCAGTACAATTTTGAGGATTGAGCTTTTTGTTTTATCTGTTTATCCAATGGGACCCAACCCTCTGTTGTCATAGTTAAATCAGGGAAGAAGTACTGTTTCAACTCTGATGGTGGGTGAATCTGGGCTACCTACTCATACAGGTTATTTTTGTCCTCTCTTTTCAAGTGACACAGGATATTTAAAAATTGGACTTCATCCTGGACCATAAAGCAAGATGCATTGTGGAATTACGCAGAAATGTGATACCACAATATACTTAGAAAGTCCTCACATCTTTTGAAATTAAATTAAGCAATATACTTTTAAATAACAAACGAATCAAAGTAGAAATCAGTTTGGAACTTACAAATCAATAAACAAAATCCAAACAATCCATTAGGAATAATTTATAGGGGATTGGAACAGGTCCTCTAAAAAAGAGGATATCCCAATAACCAATAGAAACCCTGATCTTTTTAACTTTAGGACAAAAAAAAACCATTTTAAATGAAAATATGAGATTTTTTTAGATGTACTCTAATTACATACTGCAGACAATCAGTTGTAATCATGTCCTGTGGTATCAGTACAGACCTTGTACTACCATCATACATATTTCAAGGTCTCTGTGCAGTTAACTTTGTAACTACTTCGTGAGATTGATAACTTCCTTTGTTCTATTAGTTATGCCAAAATCAAATGAAGCTAAGGTAGATTTTAAAGGATATGTGAACAATGAACCTATAAGACCTCTTGTTTTCACTGGATCCATGACAAATGTATGGATATTATAGTACAGTGCAATAGCAATATTGGAATTGTATTTAAGACATATTCAGGTTTCTTCTTTGTAAAACAGCTAGCAATTGTTAAATTGGCAGAAAGAAGCTAGCCAAATTCAAAATAACCAGATGATGGCGCTCACCAATATGAACTTAAAATTAGTTCATATTCACAAAAGTGTTTCTCTTTAAAATATCAAATACAGTTATTTAAATTATATTTGTTTTTTAACAATCCCAGTGTATATAAATGAATTCTTCTGTAAACTGGTTGTCACTGAAGAAATTATTTCATTTTATCAAAGATAACACATTTAAGAACTTATTAATGTTTTTATCTTCTTAAATAAATTACATCAGTAAATTTTCATGTTAGTTGGCACATTTGATGCTAGGAGAGCTTCTGATTATGTTCTTTAACATCGAAATATGGTCAGCTTGGGGAATATATACATTTTTCCCTGCCAAATGTAGAATGCTCTTAATTGTCATGCATAACATTGTCAGATGAGCAGACTGGCATTGAAGCTTGGAAATTATATTTAATATAATAAATTCCAGTGCATTTGTTTTCAATCCAATTGTGAATTGGATCATTGCTAAATATGTCATGTTTTATTATATATAATTGTTTTGTAATAATGCTTTTACATCCTAAGTAGCAAAATATTAATATATTTTCTTAAAGGATTATCATTTCCAGTAATTTATTATTCTATAAATAATTGTCATAGTGAAAGAAAATAAAATTAAATCCAGTTTTATTTATTTATTTGTAGCATTTGAATAGAGTAAGGATAACCATATTTTTCTAAAATTTTTAACAGGGCAGCATTTCCTGTCGAATGAGTTTTCTTTCACCTTCTATTATTTAATGATCACACATAATAGCGACATTTCTTTTGTCATAGTTCAAGTAGATACTACCCAATCTTTTCTAAAATTAATACAGCTAAGTGAATGCACTTGGCATAAATGAGATTATTAAAAATGTGAAAAGATAGTAATACCACTCAATAAAATGCAGGAACTCAAAATCATTATATTGTCAGAGGTGAAAAATTGAAGTATCATTGAGAAACTGGTCAAGATACAAATCATTTAAAATGTTATCTCATTTTAATTTGTACTGTAAACCTATACTCTCTGACACTCAAAGAAAAGTGGTAGCTATCAGTTCAACACCAGAGTGGATTAAAATACAACCTGTTTATGAAATTGCCGTGAATTTGAATTGAGGCACAGGCAGAACTAAACAGATTGCTTGGAATCTATTCAAGTACAAATATCTGTTCTTTTTTCATAGCTGCTGAAATCTAAGTTGACTTAAAGAAACTTATTTCAGATATCTGGTCTGTCAATTCAATCTAACCACCTCCAAAACCCTCAGAGAGCATAGGGAATATTTATGAAAAGTCCTGTTCATCAGCAAAGCATAGTGTATTAAAATTTTCATGTTAAATAGTTGACTTAAAAGTTACTGAGAAAAAAATATTGCTGAAACGTAAGCATCTTCTGAAAGAAAATAAATACCATTTTTCACTGGCTAATTTTTATGCTTTTTATTGCTTTGAGGCAGACTCAGAATATATATAAAATTATATGATCTTCATCTTAAATTATTGCCATATGCTTCCAATGCTTGGTGTAATTTTCTTCTTCATTGTGCCATTCACTGTAGTTGCAGTAATATGTCCTTTTCCTTCTAATTTGGTTATTTACTTAGAGGCTATAGAAGAGTTTAAAATTATTAATACTGTTCTCAGATGTGCAAAGAAAACATAGATCTTTATTTTAACTAATCCTTAAACACACAAAAAAAAGCCTTTGGTCTGTTAATTCAATATTGTTATATAATTTTAAATTAGCACTTTGTAGCATTGTAATGCCTTCTAGATAAGTTGTCTGTTTGGATTAGTCATAGTGTTTTGGGTAAGTTCTCTCTCTAATAGATGCTTACCAAGATAGTTTCTAAGTGTAGTGGTGTGGGAACATGTAACTCTAGGGTAAAAAGAGGGATCAGGTCTCATTCTTGCTTCTGTATTTTTGTAGATACCCCATCTCTTCTTTGTACGTTCTTTTCTCTAGAAAGTAAAAATCTTCACAACCCTGATTTAATATTAGAGGGAATCTCCACTTTATCTTATGCAAAAAATTCTATGATGTCTGTCCCTCCAGCATGGCTCTGGACATAGAAATTACAGTGATATCTGTAAGTAGGAGTTACCAAAGATGAATCCTTGTTTAATATCCAAAAAAGTTGCCCCATCAGAATGGATAATCAGAGTCTTGTATTAATTCTCAACAGACTTAAAATCAAACCAAATTTTCTTTTTACCTTGTGTTTTTTTCTTCCCTGAATCTAATCATGGAGCATCTCTCCCTGCCCTATTACGAATCCACAAAGTGTGTGCTACGACTTTCAGTGTAGTCCCTGATAAATCTTGAGTTCTTAAACTCTATGGTTTTTTAACAACCTTATTAAGGTACAGTTAGCATACAAGAGTCTGCCTACATTTGAAACTGCACGAATTTTTTAAGGCTTGAAGTATGTATACACATGTGAAATGATTACCCATTCAAGATAGTGAACTTATCCATAATTCCAAAAGTTTCCTTGTGTCCTTTTATAATACCTTCACCCTCCCTCAAACTACGCCTCTGTATCAGTCAGGGTCCTCCATATATATAAAAAAGATCTATTTTAAGGGATTAGTTCATGTGATTTTGGGGCTGGCAAGTTCAAAATCTACAGAGCAGACCAGCAGGCTGGAAACTCAGGCAGGATTTTCATGCTACAGTCTTGAAGCAGAATTTCTTCTTTGGGAAACCTTGATGTTTGTTCTTAAGGTCTTATGTGATTAAATAGGGCCCACTCACATTTTCCTAGAATCATCTCCTTTACTTAATGTCAACTGATTATAGATCTTAGCCACATCTACAAAGTAAATTCACAGAAACACTGGTGTTAGTGTTTGATTAAATAACTGGTTCTTCTAACCTAGCCAAGTTGACACTTAAGATTGACCATCACACCCTCTTTCACATAACACCATCCCTAGGTAACCACTGATCTCATTTCTGCTCCTACAGAAAAATTTTTTTTGTCTTTTGTGATTTTTTTCACTCAGCATAATTTTTTGAGATTCATCCATGTTTTTACACATATCAATAGATGGTTCTTTTTATTCTGGGATAGTACTCCATTGCATAGATATACCATAATTGGTTGATACATTCATCTGTTGAGGGATATTTTGGTTGTTTACTGTTTTTATTTTATTTTATTTTTGGTATTACAAATAAAGATGCTATTAAAATTTATGTTTTTATATAGACATATGCTTTCTTTTTACTTGGTTACTTATATAGTAGTGGAATAGCTGGATCCTATGGAATGTATACATTCAACTTTTTCAGAAACTGCTAAACTGTTTTCTAAAGTAGCTGCATCATTCTACATTCCTGCCAGCAATGTATGAGATTTCAATTTAATCCTCATTCTCACCAACACTTGCTATGATACGTCTATTTATCTTTGGCCATTCTAATAGATGTGTAGTGATAGCTCTTTCTGGTTTTCATTTGTTTGTCTAAACTCTAATTATATAGGACATTTTTCAAGTGCTTATTTGAAATCTGCATATGTTCTCTGGTAAAATATCTGTTAAAATACTTTGTTCATTTTTCAATAGGTGCTTTGTTTTTTTATTCAGGTTTTAGAGTGCTTTACATTGCCATATCATGTCTTGATCTGAAGTAATGTTGTGTACCACAGGGGGCATATTGTCATGATTGCAGGGTATATGGGTTTTGCTTCTGGCATCTAGATGGTAGAGGCCAAGAATACTGCTGAGCAATGCACAAAGAAATATCCAGCCCTAAATGCCACTATAGTCAATAGTGCCTCTGTTTTGAAACCTTGTTCAGTTACAAGCATGCAAATATTTACTCTTACTCTGTGATTTCTCCTTTCATTTTCTTATAGTGACTTTTGAAGAGCAGTTTTGGATTTTTGATAACATCTAGGTTGTTATTTTTATGCATCATGACTCTGGTGTTATATCTAGGAAATATTTGTCAAACCCAGGATCACAAAGATTTTCTTCTATGTTTTTTTTTCCTCGAAGTTTTATAGCTTTACGCTTTAGATTTTCAGTCATTCAGGCTTTATGAATAAATTTTCATCTGTGGTTCAAATTCTGGAGCAATGTTCACTTTTTTGCATATGGATATCTGTTGCAAACACTATTTTTTTTTCTTCAGTGAATTGTCTTTGCACTTTTGTTGAAAATGAATTGCCCAAATATATGTAGGTTTATTTTTGGATTTTCTATTCTTTTTCACTGGTCTATTATATATCTTTATGCAATGCTTTACTATCTGACTTTATATATTTATAATAAATCTTGTAATCAGGTAAAATTTGCCCTACAAATATGTTCTTTTCAAAATTTAATATATCTATTCTAGATTCTTTACATCTTCATATGATATTTAAATTCATCTTTTTCTTTATATCTCGCCAATTGTAATAGTTTCTGACTCCACTTTTTGACTGCTAGTAGTTTTTAACCTTCACCCTTCTCTTGTGTACCACAATTGAGCAAGCTGATGAGAAAGCCTGGGAGCTCCCACCTTTGTTGATGTAAGAGACACAAAGTATGGAAGCATCTGCCAGACATCACCCCTATCCACAGTAAAAACTCTGAGCCAGTCACCCCTCTTATTATGACAACAAAAACTGTCAGCAGACATTGCCAATTGTCTCCTGGGAGTGGGTGGTAAAGTCATTCCCAGTTGAGAAACACTGGTTTTCATCTGATGTGATTTTCCTTCTGCCTGAAGAATTTGTTTAATATTTCATGTAGACACTCTAGGTGGGAAGATTGAGGAGTAAGAAGTGCAAGGACCCAGGCTTTCACCAGAACAATGATTAAACTGACAGGAATGGCCTGAATCAAATATTTTGAAACCCCTGAGGCTAGAAAAACAAAGTATAGCAATCAAGGAAGAGCATTAAGAGAGGCAAATAAATAATAGTAAAGAACAATATATTTCTCTCTCCATGTGGTGGCTACCAGCATCCATACCACACGGTAATGGCAGGTTACCATGGGGTCCAGACCAAGAACTGGGGTGGGCATTAGCTAATCAATGATAACGGCTTTTGATTAGTGAATTTTGATTGCTGGGGGCCCAGCCCTGAGGGCAGCCTTTGCTTCAGTCTAGCTTGGAAAAAGTCAGCAGTTGCTACTGTTTCAACCCATCTGAGACAAAGTCCATGGCAGAGGATAGGTAAAGACATTATGCTTCTCCAGGGCTGGGGCCTGGGGGGAGGACTTAGTTGAAGGACTGCATTTGCTGGGTAGGCCAAGAAGGCTCAGCTTTGGGAAGCCATTGAAGAAGCTCTTGGCACCCTTCCTAGTCCTCTCTGCAGGGCACTTTGGAGTCAGTCTGCACCCCTTTTTTTGGGTCTTTGGCCTTGTTTCATCTGGGGAAACTCTGATATTGGAATGTTCTCTCCCACTTAAAATTTGTACTCCAGGCAAAAGCAGCTTAAAGCAATGAAAGGAAGGTAAGAAACTATAAAGAGGGAGGCCTGTTTCCTGGGAAATAAAGGGGAAAACCAATCTCCTGTACAGAGGGAAACTTTAAAACAATGAACAAACAAAAGCCCAGGGCAAGACAGAGGTCCTTAAAGAAAAGGTAAACCTTGAATACTGCATTTGCCTTGACAGACCTTCTTGAAGGAGGAATGAAGCTCAAGAAAATATCTGTCTTATGAAGATCTGGGTACAAAATCAAGAAACAAGCATCTCAAAGAATAAATCCAAAAGTTAACCTCTTAAAATATTAAAATGTACAGCATGCAAAAAAAGAGTATAAGACAAACAAAGAAAGAGGAAATGCTGGCCCATCCAAGAGAAGAAGATAAAAATCTAGAAAACATCAATGGAGAAACCAGAATGTGGACATACCAAACAAAGCCTTTCAAAAAATAATCTTAGCAATACTCAAGGAGATGAAGGAAATAAGAGTATCAGGAAACAATGAATGAACAATATGAGAATCATAGGAAACAGAAATTTTTGAAATGAAACAGAACTACTGGATTTGAAGACCACAATAAGTGAAATGGAAAATTCTCAAAATGGTTTCAAAGGCAGATAGGAGCTGGCAGAAGAAAGAATCAGTGAACTTGAAGACAAGATATTTGAAATGAGTCAGGCTGAGGAAGAAAAAGAATTTTAAAGAGCCAAAATAACATCTCAGGGTCACGATCAAGTGTACCCAAGAAGGAGATAAAAGAGAGAAAGGAATAGTCAAACAAATAATGACAGAGATCTTCCCCAAAATAGCAAAAGACATGACTATGCATATCTAAGAAGCCCAGAGAACATCAAAAAAAAAAAAAAAAAAAAAAAAAAAAAAAAGAAGAAAAATACAGCCTGTCATATGCTGATTACAATATGAATGCAAAGAACAAAGAGAGAGTTCTGAAAGCTGCAAGACAAAAGCAGCATGTAAGGTACAAGGGAATCCCAATTAGGTTTAATGCTGATTATCATCAGAAATCATGGAAGCAAGAAGGCAGTGAGTTGCAATACTTAATATTCTGATAGAAAACAACTGCTAGACAAGAATTTTATATGTGGTGAGATTTACTTTCAAAAGTGAGAAAGATATTAAGACATTCCCAGATAAACAAAAGCTGGGAAAACTTAACACCACTGGACCTGCCCTACAAGGAAAGCTAAAGGTAGTTCTTCAGCATAAAAGGAAAGCACACAAGACAGTGGTTCAAAATGGCATAAAAAATAAAGACCGCTGGTAAAGGTATACATTTGTGTAATTATAAATACTTCCTACAGGTGCAAAAAACCCACAAATGAATTAAAAGTAATGATAAATCTATGTTTTGGACATACAAAGTACAACCATTTAAGTGATGACAAGTACAAACAAAAGGTGGGGGGAAAAAGAGTTATACAAAAAAATGTGTATGTTATTGAATTTAAGTTGGTATCAAACCAAAGATGAGTGCTATATATTTAGTATGTTAAATTTTAACTCCATGGTAGCCACAAGGAAAATAGATAAGAAATATATCCACATGGAATAAAGAAGGTGCCCAATATTGATAAAACAAAAACAACAACAAAAACATATAAAAGTATGTTTTTATATGAAAAAAGTAGGAAATAATGGAAGAATTGAGGAATGATAAAGGTTTAAGATATACAAAGGCAAAATGGCAGAAGAAAATACTACTTAATTAGTAGTTACTTTAAATGTAAATGGATTAAACTTTCCAGTCAAAAAGCAAAGATTGGCAGAATGGATAAAATGCATGACCCAACTATGTGCTGTATGACTGAAACTCACTTTAAAGTTAAAGATACAAATAGGGCAAAAGTGAAAGGATTGAAAAATATATATACCATGACATTAGTAATCAAAAGACAATTGGGATAGCTATACTAATATCAGATACAATAGATTTCAAGTAGAAAACAGCTATGTGGGACAAATATGTTTATTATGTATTGACAAAGGAGACAATTCAACAACTATATGTAAAAATTATAAGTATATATGCACCAATCGTCAGAGCCTCAAATATATGAAGCAAATACTGACTTATTTGAAGGGAGATATTGATGGCTCTACCTTAATAATAGGAGACTTTAACACACCTTTTTAAAAGATGGATAGAAAATATAGACAGAAGATCAACAAGGAAATACAAGACTTAAATGATAGGCTAAACCAATTGGAAATAACAGACATATATAGAACCCTTCACTCAACAAAAAAGGAACACATATTCTTCTTGAATGCACATGGATCTTTTCCCCAAGATTGACCATATGTTAGGACACAAAACACGTCTCAATAAATTAAAAAAATATTGAAATCATGCAATGCATATACCCTAATCACAACAGAATGAAATTAGAAATCAATAACAGAAGGAGAAATGGGAAATCCACAAATATGTGGAAATTAAACAACATACAAACAACCAATGTGTTAAAGAGGGAATCAAAAGCAAAATTAGGAAATACCCTAAGATGAATCATAATGAAAATAAAATAAACCAAAACTTATGGGATGCAGTAAAGGCAGTGCTGAGAGAGAAATTTATAACTTTAAATCTTGAATTAAAAAGAAGAAAGACTTCAAAACAGAGGCCTAGCCTCAAAACTGGAAAAACTTGTAAAAGAAGAGCAAACTAAATCCAAGCAAAGCAGAAGGGAGGAAATAACAAAGATTAGAGTGGAGATAAATGAAATAGAATACAAACAAACAAAAGAAAACAAAACAAAACAACAGAGAATATCAACAAAACCTTAAGTTGGCTCTTTGAAAAGTTCAATAAGATGCACAAACTAGCTAGATCGACAAATAAAAAAGAGAGAGGATACAAATAACATAAATCAGAAATGAATAGGGGGACATTGCTACTGGCTCTTCTGAAATAAAAAGGCCAAGAGAATACTATGGACAACATACACAAATAAATTAGGTAACATTGATGAAATGGAGAAATTCTTAGAAACACAAAAATTGCCTACATGGGAGTAAGATGAAATAGAAGATCTCAACAAACAAATTATTAGTAAAGATTTTGAATCAGTAAAAAAAATATCTCCCAACAAATAAAAACCCACGACCAGCTTACTCCACAGGGAATTATACCAAACATTCCAAGAAGACTTATCTCCATTTCTGCTCAAACTCTTCCAAAAAAATTGAAGAGGAGGAAACATTCTCTAATTCATTCTACGAGGCTAACATCACCCTCATATCAAAGCCAAGTAAAGATACCACAAGAAAAGAAACAAAAGACAAATATCTCTCATAAATATAGAGGCAAGAATCCTCAACAAAATACTAGCAAACTGAATCCATCAGCATATTAAGATAATTATACACCATGACCAAGTGGGATTTATTCCTGGAATGCCAGGGGGGTTCACCATTAAAAAAAAAATTAACATGATATACTGCATAAAGACATTGAAGAAAGAAAACCACATGATTATATCAATTGCTACAGAAAAGATATTTGACCATGTCAAGCGCTCCTTGTTGATGGAAACACTTAAAAAACTAGAATAAGAAGGAAACAATCTCAACATGATAAAGGGCATATAAGAAAAGTCCATAATCAAAATCCTACATAATGGTAAAAGACTGCAATTTACACTCTCAGATCAGGCACAAGAAAAGGATGCCCACTGTCACCACTGTTACGTAATATTGTACTAGAATTTCTTGCCAGAACAATTAGGCAAGAAAAATAAATAAAAGGCACCCAGTGTGGAGAGGCAGAAGTAAAGCCTTCCCTATTAGCAGATTACATGGTTGTATATGCAGAAAACCCTGAAAAATCCACAACAAAGCTCCTGGAGCTAAATAAATCATTTCCTCAAAGGATCAGGGTACAAGACCAACACCCAAAAATCAGTAGTGTTTATGCTCAGAAGCAATTAACAAACAGAAGAAGAAATCAAGAAAACATTCCCATTCACAATAGAAACTAAAAGAATCAAATATGTAGGAATAAATCTAACCAAGGATGTAAAGGACAAGTACATAGAAAACTACAAAACATTGCTAAAAGAAATTAAAAAATAGCTAAGTACATAGAAGGTTGTTCTATATTCAAGGATTGGAAGACTAAATATCATTAAGATGTGAATCCTACCCAATTTATAGATCTGATGCATTCCAATTAAAATTTCAACAACCCTCTTTGCAGCAATGGAAAATTCAATCATCAAATTTTTATGGAAGGGCAAGAGGTCTGAATAGCTACAGCTATCTTGAAAAGGAAGTATGAAGTTGGAGGACTCACACTTTCTGATATTAAAACTTATTACAAAGACACAGAAATCAAAACAGCATGGTATTAGGACAAGGGTAGACATATAAAGCAATGGACTTGAATTGAGAGCTCAGAAATCAACCCTCATATTTATGGCCAACTGATTTCTGACAAGAGGGCAAAGACCACTTAATTGGAAAATAATAGTTTCTTCAACAAATGTTGCTGGGGAAACTTGATCTTTACTTGCAAAAAAAAAAAAAAAGGACCTCTACCTCACATCTAATACAATAATCGACTCAAACAGGATCAAAGACCTGTTTATATGAGCCAGAACTATAAAACTCCTAGAAGAAAACATTGGTAAGCATCATCAGTATCTTGTGTTAGGCAATGGTTTCTTGAGCTTTACAACCAAAGCACAAGCACCCAAGGAAAAGCTAGATAAATGGGACTTCATCAAAATTAAAAGCTTTTGCACCTCAAAGGACTATATCGGGGA
>JAQZBX010048769.1:0-20110 GCA_029593785.1 Cabassous unicinctus
ATTCTTTCATCAATTGTAACAAAGGTACCACACTAATGCAAAGTGTTAACAATAAAGGAACACTGTATTTATTACATGATTTTTCTGTAAATCTACAACTTCTCTAATTTAAAAAAAATTAAAAATCAAGTTGTGATTGAAAACACAGAGATCAGGAACTAAGTTTCAGGCATTATCACAAAGTAAAGTTAAGTTGGAGGTACCTGAAATAATGAAGGACTTAGTGTTCTTGAAGATCACATGGTCATCAGCAAACAACCACCATTTTCCAGGGACTTTTGAGCCTGATTTACCAGACAGTATATATTTTTTCTATCCCAGATTATTTTTACCTTGCCGGACAGGCCTGAATTCATAATTTCTTGTTAAGCTAAACAAAATAGAGTAAATTTTAGGACAGACTGAACAAAAGTAGTGTCTGGAGAGGAAACAGGCTCATGCCCTCCAAGTAAACAATCTCACCAATATGCATGATGCCAACCAACATATATTTTGGATACCTCCAAATCTTTTCTCCAACACAGACCATGCTCCTTAGCTCTGGAACTACATATCTAAATGACAACTGGATACATATATCACAGGCAAATTAACTGCAATATTTTCAAAATTAATTGCATTTTTCATGATCCCAATTCTGCTTTTCTACCTCAATTCCTTTTCCAGCCATGTTTACCAGAAAAATCAAAGTTTTTTCTAAACCATTACCATATACCACTCATTCTGTCTCATATTCCTTTTGAATTCAACTCTCTTCCACCCCCACCCCCCATTCCTTTGAATACTGCAATAGTTCAGACCTCATCATCTCTCATGTCTGCATTATTCTTTTGACCGGTCTCCCCAAATCCTGTCTCATGTACTAGAATTCCATTTCCAAAACTAAGAGGGATTGTATTTTTAAATCCCAATTTGATCATCTTGCTCACATATATAAAATCCTTCAAAGGTGCCCAATTATGAATAATATGAAATCTAAATTCCTTCCTGAGACATACAAAGGCCTCCTATTCTGCTGTTGCCTCCCTGCTCACCCTCCTCCATAAACTTTCCCTCACACTCTCAATGATTCTGCTGTACTGAACAGTTAATCAGTTCTGTTAATGTATAGTTAATCATATACAGTAAGCTCTTTTACGTGTCTGCGCTTTCACACATAATTTTCCCTTGTCTGAAATATATACATTATATTCATTTGTCACCTAATAAACTCCTAAACCAAATATAGGTCAAGGCTTGTGGAAAGCAGACACTGGTATCACCTCCTCTAACTTCCTACGAAGGTAGCTCTAAAGCTATGGGTAAAGGAAAAAAAACAACTCACATCACTGAAAAGTAAGAGTAACAGAGAGCTTTGTTAAAAGATGTAGGCAACTTTTTGTTGGAAAATGGCTTCCTAGCTCCTGGAATCAATCCCTCAACCAGAATAAATATAACACAGGCAGGAACTTCTGGATTATTTAAAAATTCCAGAGTCCAGCGGAACACGGTACAGCTTCCAGGGAAGAACGAGAGGAAAAGGCCGGTAAATTGCGATGAATGCCAGTATATTGTTCTCTTTGCCAGGTGGTTATTGGCTCCCATCCCCTACTCTTGCTGCAGGCAGCTGTGGGGTCTGGGGCCTTGTGTAGCTTGCCGTTGCCAAAAAGGGAAATAAAAATCAACTTCAGGGAGTGGGTGTTTCTCAGTGGTTGAGCTCCTGCTTCACATGTACAAGGTTCCAGGTACAATCCCCGGCACCTCCTAAAAAAAAAAAAAAAAGCTTCCCCAAGTTCCCCAAGATCCAGCATGCATAACAGATGATCGCTGTTCACAGCTTTTGATTAGATACTTTGGGTCACTGGGGTTCTAGCTATGAGGGTGGCCATTGATTCAACCCTCTTCAGACAAAGCTGGTGGAGACTTAAAGACAATAACTTCCTCAGAGTTGAAGAAGACAGTTGAAGGGATGCACTGGCTAGGCAAGGGTCAATTCAAGAAAATGCAGCTTTGGGGACCAGTGGAATAAACTCCTGGCACTCTTCCTGGCCTCTCCTTCATTCCCTAGTCAGGGCAGTTAGGAGCTGGCCAGGTGTGAGCTGAATAACCGGCTTAGAGGAAAACTAGACCAGGTTGCTGCAAGAGAACACAGGATTTCAGGAGCTATGCCCCCAAATATGAAAAAAGAATTTATTGGTAATCTAACACCTCTTTCTCTACTGAGGGGAGTTTTAAAGCTCTGCAGACATTTGGGGGATGAATTAATGACATTTTCATAGAAAATTGGAAAATGGAATAAGATCAAAACCTTACTTAGACCCAACCTGACCAAAAACAAATACATAAATATAAATCATAAAGAAGATGGAGGAAATAATCTTGTAAAATTTTAATAAAGTAACTGTCTATGCAGAAAAGAATATATAATATTTATACCAATAAAATAAATATCAAGAGTTTTCAAGGGAAAATATTGAAAATTTTAAGAATTTTATATTCTAGCCAGATTTCCATGCAGTTTATGAATAGAATGAAAATTAGCAACTATACACTCTTCATGAAAAAGGAAAAAAAGTACTTCTTGAGGACATAGATAACCACATCCAAAAAGCACAATGTACTCCCATCCAAATAAATCCAAAGAGACCAACTCTGATACATGTACTAATCAAAATGTCAAATGCCAAAGACAAAGAGTGAATTCTGAGAGCAGCAAGAGAAGAGCAATGCATAACATATAAGGGATACTCAATAAGATTAAGTGCTGATTTCTCATCTTAAACCATGGAGGCAAGAAGACAGTCATATGACATATTTAAGATACTGCAAGAGAAAAACTTCCAGCCAAGAATCTTCTATCTGGCAAGATTGTTTTTCAAAAAATGAGGGCAAATTTAGAATATTCACATATAAACAGAAACTGAGAAAGTTTGTAACCAAGAGACCAGCTTTGCAGGAAATATTAAAGGGTGTGCTACAGCCTGAAAAGAAAAGTCAGGAGAGAGAGGCTAGGAAGAGAGTCTAGAAATGAAGATTATAACAGTAAAAGTAACTATAAGTGTCAAAAGAGTGGTGAAAATAAAATATGACAGATAAAACCCAAATATTTAGGAATAAACTTAACCAACAGTGTAAAGCACTTCTATTCAGAAAACTAAAATTCATTGTTAAAAGAAATCAAATAAGACCTAAATAATTGGAAGAACATCCCATGCTCACGGATTGGAAGACTAAATATCATTAAGATGTCAATTCTACTCAAATTGATATACAGATTCAATGCAATCCTGATAAAAATTCCAACGTTTTTTAAATAAATGGAAAGCATGATTATGAAATTTATTTGGAAGGGAAAGGGGTGCTGAATAGCCAGAAACAGCATTTTAAAAAAGCAAAGTTGGAGGACTCTCACTCCCAGACTTTAAATCATATTACCTAGCTACAGTGGTAAAAACTGCATGGTACTGGCAGAAAGACAGACACATAGACCAATGGAACCAAATGCCCAGCTCGGGCAGAACAGGACATTCAACAAATGGTGCTGAGAGAACTGGATATCCATAGCCAAAAGAAGGAAAGAGGATCCCTATCTCACACCTTATACAAAAATTAACTCAAAATTGAACAAAAACCTAAATATAAAAGCAAGACCCATAAAGTTTCTAGAAGAAAATGTAGGAAAATATCCTAAAGACTTGGTGGTAGCTGGTGGATTCTTAAAGGAGATAAAGGAAGACTGAGATGGAATAATGATGCTTAATGTATGTAGAAGTTTAATTAACTTTACTGTAAAAGTGTGGAAATGTATAGAGTGGATGGTAACACATTATAGTGAGTAACAGCTTGTTTATAAATGGGAATGTGGCTGAAAAGGGTGGTCTAGGGATGTAAATGCCAATTGCCTGAAAGCTAGAGAAGAATCTAGGGACAGAATAACACAGTAAACCCAGAGGTGGATGAGAATTGTGGTTGATGTCACAGATGCAAGAGTGTCCTTTGTGAGCTAGAGCAGATGTACATCACTATTGCAGGGTGGTGGGAAAGTGGAGAGGCATGGGAAAAATACAACTGGAGTGACCTATGGACTGTGGTTAACAATAATAATGTAATATTCATGCATCTATGACAAAAATGTACTGTTTTGATAAAGGAGGGGTATGGAAAAAGTGTGCCAAATGTACACTATGGACCTGGTTATAATCTGATGATATTATCTCATAGTCTGTAACAAATGTTCCAACATGATGAGGTGTGTTGATAGAGGAGTATTGTGTGGGAATTCTGCACATGTGCATGATTGTTCTTTAAGTTTACAACCTCTGTCATAAAAATATATTTAAAAAATAATAATAGGGTGTGTTGGGGGAAAAACACACCAAATGTAATATAAGGACTATAGTTAGTAGTAAGATTTTGACAATATTCTTTCATAATTTGTAACAAATATGCCATAACAATGCAAAGTGTTGGTGGTGGGTTGATGTATGGGACCCCTGTATGATGTTATACATGTTTGCTTTGTAAGTTCACAATCTTTACAATACACTTATTGTTTATTTATGTTCACTTACAAATGATTTAATAATAATAATAATAATAGGGTGGGTTTGGGGAAAATACACCAAATGTAAGATAATTTGGTTAGTAGGAATATTTTGAGGATGTTCTTTAATTATTAGTTAAAAATGTTTCACAACAATGCAAGGTATTGGTGGTAGGGTGAGGTATGAGAGCCCTGTATGATGTTATGTATGTTTGTTTTGTAAGTCACAACTACTACTATACACTTATTGCTTATGTATGTTTACGTATGAGTGATATATTTCAAAAAATTTTTTTAAAAACTTAAAAAAAACCACTTCTTGCCACCAGTTCAGAGGAGGGACCAAGAATGGGGCAGGTAACATTTGCAAAGTTCATGAACACTAAATTCAGTAAACCAAATTTAAGTGTAATTTCTTCTCAATTTTGTTAAAGAGTTGTGTAGATGTTAAAAATAATATTCAGAAAATATATTATTTAAAAGGATTACCCTAACAATTACCTGAATTCTAAACCTTGGCTTGGTTTGAGAGAAGTAATGATGAAGGTTCTGCTTGACTCCAAAACACACCGCTAAACATTAGACTAAACTAATTTTTATTTTAACAAAGAAGAAGAGAAAAGGGGGAAGAATCTTCAAAGCAGTTTTCAGTGAAAAATGTAGCTTTATATATATTTATAACTAAACAAGTAAAAACTAAATATACAGAGCATTCAAATCACATTAAACTGGAAAATGAACATCCAAACCCCCAGAAAAGCAGGAAGAAAATAGTAAGGAATTACAAAAAATAATGAATATTAGGAAAGTAGAAAATTATTAAATTATGAACACTTTTTTGTAAAGGCAACAATAATATAAGATCTTTCAATTGACCTAATTAAGGAAAAAGAAAATTTTAAAAATTATATTGTAGGGAAGCGGGTGTGGCTCAATGGATAGAGCTCCCGTTTACCATATGGGAGGGCCCGGGTTCGCCTCCCGGGGCCTCCTTGTGAGAGCAGGCCGGCCCGCGCGGCGCGGTGTGCTGATGCAGCAGGACCTCACAGCAAGGGGGAAATAAGCAGACATGGAAGAAACACACAGCGAATGGACACAGTAAAACACAAGCAGCAAGTGGGGGATAAATAAATAAATCTTTAAAAAAAAAAATTATATTGTAAAGTCTCAGTAGATATTGTAAAATTTATATGATGATGCTATGTGAAATCTTTGCTAAAATTTTTGAAAACCGTGATGTACATCAATGTATAATATAAAATTGACTCAAAAAGAAGTAATAAAGTGAAAAAGTCAATATTCATAAAAGAGATTATAAAAATTATTAAAGAACATTTTCTAGTAAAGATGTAAATATTATGGAGTTTTTCTTTTTAACCTAACATAAAACAAATAATTCTATACCATGTAGATTGATTTAGAGCATGGCAAGTAATGATAAGCAAGCTCCTCTTCTTTTTAATAAAGCTAAGATAACCCTGATGTACAAAACAAACACACAACAAAAACAAAAACTAAGAAACTGGTTAGAAACCATAAATATAGAGGAATTACTACTAAATATAATTAAATGCGATATAGTGAACCAAACATGAAAGCCCACTGAAATAATTTTCCACCATAACTAACAGGAGTTTATCCCTGGAATGCAAATATTTTTACTATTAGGAAATTTATTAGTATATTCATCACACCAATAAGTAAAATTTTAAAAATTATTGACATTGTCTATGGATAGCCAAAGTATTCAATAATAGTGCCCATTCTTGAAAAATTATTTATTGGAAAACTAGGAATAAAGGATTTTCTTGATCATAAATCTATTATAATAGTTAATAGTATAGTAAGAAAATACCATTAAAACAAGGAAAATAGGCTCAGTGAAGTTCTTGCCAAATGCAACAAAAAATGAAACAGCCAAAAGCAATTAAAAAAGAAAGATAAAATCATTGCTGTTTCTAAGATGCCTGATTAAATACATAGAAAACCCAAAATAATTAATTGTAGAACTGTTAAAAACAAGAATACTTCCACAAAGTGGCTCAATATAAGAGAAGTATTAGAAAATAAAGCACTTATGGCTTAAAATTTTTTTAAATTACATTGTTTGAACTCACAAGCAGGGCTTACAACATGCCATTTTAGAAAATAATCAGAACTCTACCCCCATAAACCCTATTTCATGTATATACTATTGAAATTATGGTACATAGTTTTCTTTTAACATTAGTTTATAAGATTGCTAAGCTGTTATTTTGTTTTTTCAGAATTTTCATGATAATTTTATTGGAAAGTAAGAAGCAGCATATCTTTTGCAATATTAACAAAGACAGCTGTCATTATGGACATGTACTGAGTATTTTGATTACAGATTTCCAGACAATTTCTATTATAAGCACTTTTTATAAAGCCAATACCAGAATTTATAAAATAATTTTTAAAAAGCACACCAGTATTGAACGTGGATTAAAGATAAAAAAATAAAGTGCATGTTAGAACGGAAAATCAAACTATAAATGAAGGGAGTTTCGTGTTTTGTTTCTTCAGCCTCTATTTTTCTTCAGACATGACTCGAAACATCACAAGTGGCTCTTCTAAAGTAAGCATCCAGACCTCGTCCTCTGACAGCTGTCGGAGGGACCCCAGGCCATCTGCCAAGTGAGGAGCCAAGCCACAGTCAAACACCTCACAGCAGAATGGCTAGCCGACATTCTCATGCTCCGAACTTTAAACAGTTTGCATTTCCTTTCTCTGAAAATGGTTGGTTGTTCTTATGTTTTTCTTAATTTGCTTCAAAAATATATATTCTTTTGATTATTTAAGAAAAATTCCTGGAAACATTTATTATGGTGGATGCCAAGTGAGAAACCATAGTTTATTTAAGGCTTTATTCTTAATTGACCAACTTTGGTTAATGAGCGTAAACGAAAGTGTCATAATTGGAACATGAATTTAACAAGAAAAGAATGTCATATTTATCAATAGTATAAATTAAAAATTGCATGTGATAATCTAGATTCTCATATTTTATAAATTCTTTTAAGTAGAAATTCAGAAGTAATGCTAACAATATAATAAAATATTAACTTAGAAGGCATTTATTTGCATTAATTAAAAGTATTTTTAAATGTGATAAGATTTAATGAAAATCTAGTATCATTAACATTTGTAAAGACTAATGATAATTTGGTTTTATAACTTCATATACTATCCAGGGCCTTTGGATGATTCCAAGCTTACAATTTCACGGCTTTTAATATTAAAATACCACCACTTAATCTAAATTATATTTTAGCCACCTTAAAATTGTTATTTTTTCTAAGCTAACATAAGGAACTTTCATAAATGTAGTTAGAAAAACTTTTATTTCAAACATGGAAAGGAAACATATATTTAAGGGAATTAGCTAACAATAAGTTTAACTATCTAGTATTTCATTGCATTATAATGATTCATAGTACCATAAAATGATGATGGAAAAATACATAGAAACAACTGGACATGCTGAAAAAATTTTCAAATTCAGTCACAAGAAATGACCAGCAAGCACAAAAAGTAATAGATAAGCATAAGTAATAACATATCTGATTGTTATTATTCTATTAACAGGAATGTATTGTTTTATTTCTTTTTTCAGCCTCTGCCTTTCTAATGAGCATTGTGCCTTTACTACTATAAAGCTAAGAGAGGTCTTGCCACTGCCTGAGTCCTGGTATTTCAATTCCCTTCTGTTACCATGACTCTTAAAGTCTGAAAGCTGCCATCCCTAATTAGCATTCAAGTCAGAAGCCTATGTTGCACTACAGGTTATCATGATTGGAAGTAGGAATACCAGGAGGAAAAAGTGAAAAAGCCTAGCAGCAACAATCAGAGCAACTTAATGTTTTCAAGAAAAGGCAATACTAAGGATGACTGGTTTGTGAAGATCAAAAACTACTGATGAGGAAGCGGGTGTGGTTCAACAGATAGAGCTCCCGTTTACCATATGGGAGGCCCCAGGTTCGCTTTCCGGGGCCTCCTTGTGAGGGCAGGCCAGGCAGCCCGCGAGGCGCAGTGGGCTGATGCAGCAAGACCTCACAGCAGGAAGCGGGTGTGGCTCAATCGATAGAACCCCCGTTTACCATGCGAGAGGCCCCGGGTTCGCTTCCCAGGGCCTCCTTGTGAGAGCAGGCCAGCCCGTGCAGCACGGTAGGCTGATGCAGCAGGACCTCACAGCAAGGGGGAGATAAGCAGACACGGAAGAAACACACAGCGAATGGACACAGTAAAACACAAGCAGCAAGGGGGGGATAAATAAATATATAAATAAATCTTTAAAAAAAAAACTACTGATGAGTCTCCACAAGAGTTCATATAATTGTTCTCTTGCCTGAAAACAAACCCCATTTTGATCTCACAAGATACTGTTAAAAAAGGAATTTTCATGTGAACTCTCTGGATAGAAAATGAATGATCTTCATGATCTGGAGCTTATGTTTTAAAGCTACAATAAAATAGTGCAGCAGCCCTGTAAGGCAATGTTTTACCTTAGTAAGTTTATAATAAACCTTGTTTATTACTTGCCTTTTATATATTTTTTCCAAAATTGAAGTACATTCTGCAGCAACCAAAGGCTTCCTTCCTTCTTTCCTCCCTTCCTTCCTTCCTTCCTTTCTCTCTCTCTCCCTTTCTCTTTTTCTCTTTCTTTCTTTCCAAGCTGAATAAACAAAGGCATTCTTTTTAAAGGTTTATTCTCTGACACTCACATGCACATACACAAAACCCTTAGTAAATTACTGCAGGCACATTCATAATATTCTTAGTTTCTGTTAACTATACTTACCTCCTTTCTGAATAACTTCAGAGAAATTCCATAATGCACAAAAACCTCTAAGTCTTTACTGGCCATAATTACCATTCTAAGGAAAAAAGCTTGTTTTTACTTTTATCTTTAGAAAATCTGCTGGGATTTGGCAAAGTGTAAATGACTTCTTTCCTCCTGAAATCTAAATGACCTGAAAGTATAGCAAATTTTATAGAAATCATGACTGTGCAATGCAGTTAAACTCAACTTTCAAGAAAAAGAGCGAGTTTTGCTAGTTGTGCTGTTTACCAACATTTCTGGAAAGGTATGTGTTAATGCCAGAGGTATAAGGGTTTAAAAGAGGACTTGGCTAAGTGATTGTCATTCATGCTTGTGTGAAGAAAAAACTTTTATGTTTGACTGTAGACAGGTATGCTATTAAACACCTCCACTGCTCTGATGCGTCAATTTGATTAGGGGATATTGGTTAATACTGTTATTTTACTGATATTTGCATTTGACTATTAAATAGTTATTAGCATAATTTAGAAGTGAAAGGAAGGAAAGATGGGGAGAAAGATGATACTCAAATCAATCAAATGTGCTATTTCATTGCTGTCTTAGTAAAATGGTTGATGGGAAAGGGAAAGGGAAAGGAGTCTGCACCTATTAGCTAATCAACAAACCGCATTTCATCTCTGAATCTAATTTACTATTCCCTTTCATAATATTCAAGATTTGACTACAAAAGTTATTGCCAATATCTCCATTCATACATGACTAAACAGAGCTCATTGTTTCTCCTCCCAACATTTTTATCATACTCTGTGGCGATATGAACACCCCTGCCTCTTAGGCTTTTTTTTTTTTTTTTAAAGATTTATTTATTTATTTATTTATCCCCCACTTCCTGCTTGTGTTTGCTGTGTCCATTCGCTGTGTGTTTTGTGTGTTTTTTCTGTGTCTGCTTATCTCCCCCTTGCTGTGAGGTCTTGCTGCATCAGCCCATCGCGCCGCACGGGCCAGCCTGCCCTCACAAGGAGGCCCCGGGAAGCGAACCCAGAGCCTCCCATTTGGTAAACGGGAGCTCTATCCATTGAGCCACACCCGCTTCCCCCTCTTAGGCTTTTAAGCTTGAAGTCCTTGTCCATGTTTTCAATTGTTTTTGCTCCACATTTAATAGATTTCCATTAAATCACATACCTGATACTTCAAATGCCATCTTTTCCCTCTTTCTCATAGCTACAGTGCCTCTCAAATCAGACTCTATTACTTACCATTTAGTAGTACCTATGAAAAGCATATCTCACTTGTTCAAAATGCTCCTTGGCTCACTTCTTTGTTAAAGTTCTTTAGAATAACTCCTCCTTTCTTTCATTTCCTCTGTTCTGTACTAACTGGTATCTGAATTGTGAATATGGGGTTTAAAGCAACAGACATATCTAAGAAGACAAATCTCTGGCCTGGGTACCAGATACCAGAACCATAAACAAAGATTGGAAATATAGGAGAAACAGGTGTTGAGTTTGATACTGGACATCACAGTGGATATACATCTAATAAGCAGTTGTGAATTTACACATGGATCTCAAGAATGAGGTTCAAAGCCATACCTGAAATTTAGATTGTATAATTTTACATGGTACTATTATGATAACACCTTAAACATGAGAAAACTGAGGCAAAAATTGTTATATTTCCATGTAATTTGCTAGTAGTTAAGCTGAATCAAGAAATCAGATTTTTTCTATTCGTTCTTCTATATCATACTTTGTATATTGTCCACAATAACATAGTCTTAAACAAATTATAGTATTGACAATAATGTTGGCAATCAAAAATATATATAACGACAAAAGGTGAAAATAGTTAAGAATCTCAATTTTGCTACAGTTTTAAAGTAGATTTAATATAAAAGAATGAAGGGGGCAGAGTGTATGTGCGTGAGCTTAAAAATAAGTTTCTGGTCACTTAAAAAGGCTCTAAAGACTGAGGGCCCCAGGATTTAAAAAATAGCACTTAATCTCACATTAAACTCAAGCTTTTTTTTCTCAATGGTGCCATCACTGGTTTCATGTTTACCTAGATGACTTAGAGCTCTAGGAGAATATAACAAATTATATGAAATAAAATAAATTGAGCTATGAGAACAACAATGAAGTGGAGTGATGTAGTGATAGCGGAATCCCTGAAACTGAAACAATTAAAAATATGGTGAGAAAGGGGTTGACTGCTGTTTGAGCAGGCTGGTTACACTAATGGGGTATGAGGACATTTTTAGTTTGAATTAATATCATCTCAGATGTTAATATTTAGGTAGTACTTGTACATGCATATCTACTATAACTTTCTTAAAATAGTTTGATCTTATTATATCCATAATAGATGTTTCAAACTGCTTAGAAATGGTGTACGGGTTACTAAGAATGAAAATCTTCTTTGTGAAGCTGCAGTGCCTGGGTTTCCAAGCCTAAATGCTATGCAGCTCTCTAAGAGGTACTAAGTGCTTGGCAGTCCTTCTGTGACAATTGAAAGAGAAGAATCAGAGGGAGAACTCATTGCAGCAATAGATTTGAAGCCTTAGAAATCTGCTTTTGTTGATATTATGGAAGAAGCTGCAGAACCGTTTAGGGGCTGATTCAGTCACTTCTCTCTTTTGTGCTATGAACCTTTCCATTGTCCTTGGGAGTTTGCTACAAGATAAGCCTACTGAACCTGTGGGCTGTGACAATAAAGCTTTACAAGCCTAAGCAAGTAAATGACATAGAAACTGAAATACATAAACTTCCACACAGAGTGCTGGGGAAAATAAAAAAAATAAGACTAAGTTGCAGGTGCAAGCACATTTGTTAAATTCAAAGAGCAACTGGGAAGAATGAAACCTCTTGAGAATAAGTGATTTTTAGGAAAAGTAACCAAATGCATAGTCATTTGCATACTAAAGCGCTACTAGCAGTCAAGGGAAATATATGTACAGTGGCATTTAAATGCTTGTAATCTTTTTTTTAAACAAATCAATTTTATTGATACATATTAATAAAGAATACAATTCATCCAAAGTATACAATCAATGGTATGTGGTATAATCACATAGTTGTGCATTCACCACTTCAATCATTATTAGAGCATTTTCATTATTTCAATAATAATAAATAAAAAAGACAAACAAGAAAATTGCTCACCTCCCAATCTCTGTATGCTTCTCCCACTGTACATAGCTGCTGTTTCTATATTCTATCCAAAGTGTAAAATCAATGGCTTTTAGTATAATCACAATGTTGTACATTCATTATCCCAAAAATTTTAGAACAATTTCATTACTCCCAAAAGAAAGACTCCACTCCCCTTAGTACTCCTTCCTCAGATCTTCATAACCACTAATCTCATTTCCTCTTTATAAATTGATTTATATTTACATTTCATATAAATGGAATCATCCAATATGTAGTACTGTGTCTGGTCTCCTTCACTTAGTATAATTTTTTTTTGTCTGAAATTAACATTTTGTAGTATTAACTTATATTTGTTCAGCTTCAAAGAAAAATGGTCTTATATATGCAATTCTACCCAAATTCATATTTTACATAATATATTTATATTTCACATAATATGTTTAGTTCATAATAGCACAATCATACAGTATTTGTCCTTTTGTGCATGACTTGCTTCACTCAAAATAATGTCCTCCATGTTCATCCATTTTGTCAAATGTTTCACGACTTCATTTCTTCTTACTGCTGCATATATTCCACCATGTGTATATTCCACAATTTGTTTATCCATTCATCAGTTGATGGACACCTGGGGTGTTTCCAACTTCTGGCTATTGTGACTAACGCTGCTATGAACATCGGTGCACAGATATCTATTCGTATCACTGCTCTCAGTTCTTCTGGGTATATACCTAACAATGGTATTGCCAGGTCCCATGGCAAGTCAATACTCAAATTCCTTAGGAACTGCCAAACAGTCCTCCACAGTGGCTGTACCATTCTACATTCCCATCAACAGTGAATAAGCATTCCTATCTTTCTACATTCTCTCCAACATTTACAATTTTCTGACTTTTTAATAGCAGCCAGTCTAATAGGTGTGAAATGATATCTCGTTGTAGTTCTGATTTGTATTTCCCTAATTGCTAGTGATGTTGAACATATTTTTCATGTGGTTTTTGGCCATTTGTATTTCTTCTTTGGACAGTTGTCTCTTCAAGTGTTTTGCCCATTTTTTAATCAGATACTTTGTCTTTTTATTGTTGAGTTGTATGATCTCTTTATAAATCATGAATATTAAACCCTTATCAGATATGTGATTGCCAAATATTTTCTTCCATTGACTTGGCTGCCTTTTCACCTTTTTGACAAAGTCTTTTGAGGTGCAAAAGTGTTGAATTTTTAGGAGGTCCCATTTATCTATTTTTTTATTTTGTTGCTCATGCTTTGGGCATAACGTTTAAGAAACTACAGCCTACCACAAGATCTTGAAGATGCTTTCCTACATTTTCTTCTAGGAGTTTTATGGTTGTTCTTTTTATATTTAATTCCTTGATCCATTTTGAGTTAATTTTTGTATAAGTTGTGAGATAGGTGTTTTCTTTCTTTCTTTTGGGTATGGATATCCAGTTCTCCCAGCACCATTTGTGCAATAGACTGTTCTGGCCCAGTTGAGTGGGCTTAACAGTCTTGTCAAAAATCACTTGACTATAGATGTGAGGGTCAATTTCTGAGTTCTCACTTCAGTTCCATTGGTCAATCTGTCTGTTCTTATGCCAGTACCATGCTGTTTTTATCACTGTAGCTAAGTAATATGCTTTAAAGTCAGGAAGTGAGAATCCTCTAACTTCATTCTTCTTTTTTACGACATTTTTGGCTATCCGGGCCCCTTACCCTTCCAAATAAACTTGATTATTGGCTTTTCAATTTTTGCAAAAAAAGGCTGTTGGTATTTTTATTGAGATTGTTTTGAATCTGTAAATCAGTTTGGGTAGAATTGACATCCTAATAATATTTAGTCTTCCAATCCATGAACATGGAATGTCCTTCCATTTATTTTAGTCTTCTTTGGTTTCTTTTAGCAAAGTTTTCCAGTTTCCTGAATACAGGACCTTTATGCCCTTGGTTAAGTTTATTCCTAAATATTTGATTGTTTTAGTCACTATTATAAATGGAATTTTTTTTTTTTCAGATTTCCTCCTCAGATTGCACATCAGTAATGCATAGAAATGTTATTGATTTTTGCATATTAACTTTGTACCTTGCCACTTTGCTGAACTTGTCTATTAATTCTAGTAGCTTTGTTCTGGATTTTTCAGGATTTTCTACATATAAGTTCATGTCATCATTGAATAGTGAAAGTTTTACTTCTTCCTTTCCTATTTGGGTGCCTTTTATTTCTTTAGCCTAATTGCTCTAGCTAGAACTTCTAGCACAATATTGAATAACAATGGTGACAGTGGGCAATCTTGTCTTGTTCCTGATCTCAGCGGGAAAGCTTTCAGTTTTTCACCATTGAGTACATGGCTAGCTGTAGGTTTTTCATATATGCACTTTGCCATATTGAGAAAACTTCCTTCTATTCCTTCTTTTAGAGTGTTTTTATCAAGAAAGTGTGGTGTGTTTTGTCAAATACCTTTTCTTTATCAATCAAGAGGATCATGTGGTTTTTTCCTTCAATTTTATCAATGTGGTTTATTACACTAATTGATTTTCTCGTGTTGAACCACCCTTGCATACCTGGGATAAAGCTTTTAATCTTTTGATGGACACAAATAAATTATTGTATAGGCACAGCACAATAGGAAACACTCAACATATTTAGACAGGAACTGAACAACTGTATTGAAAACCAAGAACACAATGGGAAAATAAGCATCCCCTATATGAAATTAAATAGAAATCCATTCACTTAATATTCTCCCTAACTAGTGGATCCATAGCAGCAGATATAACACACATCTAATGCTTCCTCTACCTCTTTCAGAATTAATATTTTTATTAGTTTTTAGCAGTTAGTTATATTTTAACAATCGCTATGTAATAAATGAAATCACTATAAGTGAAAAAAATGGTTCTAAAATTTATATTTTAATACCTGATATTTTAATACCATCAGTAATGATAAACACCAAAAAGTATGGCCTAGACCACGTACAAAACCTAAACCTATTACAATGCTAAAACTAATCATTCCTACGGGAATTTTAACAATTGAACTTGAAACTCAAGTCCCAGATAGGTAATGTGGAGAATCACAATATTAAGGAAAATGCATGATGAGACCTGAGCTTAAGGTCTAGACCTACAGATGAAGATCCATAAATCTCCAAATTGTATGATATCATAAACTTTAGTTCAAAACTAAAAAATAATAGTGTTTACATGTTGAATGTTTACTCCTTTATAAATTGAATTCATTCCATTATATCTTATATACTGTGTCTACACAAGATATGATGTCTAGGTCATGTTGTTGAAGTAGAGTAAAAAATCCTTTGTAAGCAAGATGTTTTATACCAATTCTGAAAAAAGAGGAAAAAGATGAGATAAGCACTCATTTTATATTGATGTCCCAAGACAATCTGAGGTTATGGTTTAAAGAGGCTGAATGACAAATAAGTACTAAATTAGGAAAGGAAGGAAACAAGAAGCTGAAGACATCCAAGCAAAAGTAGCCTAAACACTGGCCTCTAAGAGGGAAAGGTTCAGATGTCAGGGACACACCTGTAGTAAGGGCATCACAGTGCCCTAGCATATATAGGATTTGGGGATAAGAAAAATTACTTTAAGTGAATAATTCTCAATCGAAATATTATTTTGGTCACAAACTACAGTTGTTGGGCTTTTCCAGAGTTGGCTGCTAGAGCTGGTGTTTTATAGCATTGGTTGCCTAAGTTGGTTAAAAGTTGGTTGAAACTCTGCTATTCCATTTTCTAACTGTATGACCACGAGAAGGTTACTTAGGCAATCAAGTGAGCTTTCTCACCCGTAAAATAGTATTAATAATGGTATCTACCTCAAAAGATTATGATAATTAAATGAGCAATTCCATGTGAAGTGCTTAGATCAGTGTCTGGCACATGGTAGGCATATAATTAATATATGCTCTTGTTTTTTCTTAATGAGCCATATTCACAATGATAATTATTAAAATGGAACCTGAGAAGCAGATCAGCATACCACACCCAGCCATCATGGTCTTCTTTACATTTTGCAAATTTCCCAAGCTCCTTCCTGCTTGGGATGGCCCTTGCATATGCCATTATCTTTGTGCAGAAGGTTCCTTTCCCTTTCCTCACCATACCAATTCCTTCTCAAACTTTAGGTCTCAGCTGACTATTTATTTCACAGTGAAGTCTATTCTGACTTTTCCTTCCATTTCTGATCCCCAGACTAACTCAAGATAACCCTATAAAATCATGCATCACACCCTTCCTTTATTTTTCTATTATATCCTCATCATAATTTGTTTGTTTGTTTAATGTTATTCCCTGTATGAGTCCTTACCATTTCCTATGCCTCATCAGGGCAGAGACCAAGTCTATTTTGTTCATCAAAGACAACTTTTAGCACAAATGCCTGGTATATCATTATCATTTAATACACATTTGTTAAATAAAAGAATTAATTTTTAAGGAATAGAGCTGAGATGTTTAGAATGCTGATAATGTTGAATTCTAGAATAATTTAACAGTGTTTCAAAAAATTTTAAACTTAAAGAGTAAGAAAATTTCTCTCTGTGTCTCTTTCACATGACAGAGACTTCGGGGAGAGGTGATATTGTTCATAATATAGTCAGAATCTCCTCTGAGATTCTCCAACACAGAAAAGGACAAAATAATCATAACACCACCAAATGAGCATAACCAATCTTCCCATACCATATAAATGAAATACAAATACATTACATCAAACAGAACGCTTACATAAGGTAATTAATCTCTTCAAATCTGTCCTTTCCTTGATTGTGGATACTTTGTGATCACAGTATTCAGAAAAAGAATTCTTTTTTGGAACTAAGTGATATAAAAAAAATTCCATGTTTTATTCTATTCTTTTAGAACATATCAACATCTTTTAGAAACCAGTAGAGCAACATACTATAAAATACAAATAACCTACTTAAAATCTAAGCCTAGTGCACATTCCTTGCTAGATTGTATATATTAGTTGTAAGGAGTAACAGTTTCAACAGTATTTCTTAATCAAGGTTTTAAATCAAACTTACCTGTGAAACTTTTTAAAACTACAAATGCGAAAGGGAAAAAGCCCAGAAATACTGGTTCAGATGGTATAGGATGAGTTTTCATTAGCATTATCTTTTTAAAGCTTTATGACTGGTTCTGATATGCAGGTAAGATTGAATTCGACTTGTTCATACATTGGATGTAAATTGTTTCCAATTGAGAAAACTGTATGGATGTTTCTTATTTTAAAAATTCAAACAATGAAGCAAGATGGAGAAACTATATGGGTAGTCTTAATTGTCTGTTTTATTTGTACTAGAAGATTGCAATAACCTGCACACTTTGAAAAGCTTTATATATCAACATTTGAAGGCTTCTTACTTCCTCTAGCTTTCTGTTTAATTAAAAACCACTTATTTAATTTAATTTGAAAAATACTTTTTGAGTGCTTGCTAATCCCAAGGCACTTCTCTCTGACATTGAGAAATCAAAAAATTATAAAATTTGATTACTGCCCTAGAACAGCTTCATGTTTAATGGAGACGTAGACATTCACAAATGTTCTAAAATTCAAAACCAGAAAAAAAAAAAAAAAAACTAAGCATGGTAAGTGTCATGATACAGTACTATGAGACATAAAGTATTCACACACACATACATTACTAAATTGGGAGAACATAGAGTTTCATGGAGTAGATAGCATTTGAGATGGATCTGGAAGGATGAATAAAATTTTCACAGTTGGATGTAAAAAACAGCAAAAATTTGGAGCCATGAAATTAGTGATATATTTGGGAGTTTAGTATGAGGACCAGATTGCCGTGGGCTACAGATGTCCTCTGCCTAACATTCTTTAATCTGCAGGCATTGTAGAGACACAGGTGGTGTGAAAACAGGAGATATAGTCAGGTGTTTATTCCTCCAAAGAATCTTCAGTGAAATTCGGGGATAAACATGAAATAATTAAAGAATACATAATATGTATTCTAAATGAGGAATAGTACTAAGTACTTTATAAAATATCAGAATTGGAGAGAAAGATACTGTGGACAAAGGGAACAGTTCTAACAAAACTACACTATTAACTGGCTATTCAAATTCAGTTTAAACACAGGGCTCCTCTAAGGAAGTACTGGGAAATGAGGAAAGAAAGGTGGGGAGGGTAAGGCTTTAGAACTCTAGGGTCAGTTTGGACTTCCTGTAACGGTCAATATAGATTCGCTAAAGATTTGTAACCAGGAAAGCATGGGGAATGATAGAATTAGATATTTGCAGTGCATAGCGAGGTCCACAACAATGTGGGAAAGCTTTAGACAGGAGGGATAATTACATGGTTACTGTAATGATCCAGCAGGAGGTAATGGGATCCAGAAAGTACTGGTAGATGAGTTAGTACTCTGTAAGAACATTCTCACTAAAGAACAGGTAAAGGTTAGTGGATATGAGTTACTTTTGAAGAGAGAGAAAGGACAGAGATAAAGTTAAAGAAGCCTACAAAGTTTGGGTATGATGGGTAGGCAGCAAGTATACACTGAGGATATTAGAAAGGGAGTGATTTAAAAAACTCATTCACAAAACAAACATGGGAATCCAAGATGACTGAATGGGAACAACAGGCTGCACTTTTCCTCTAGACACTGTGGGAAGGTAGACAGGCTTAACAGGCGTAAGGGAAGCTGGTGTGTTGTAGGAGCGATAAGAGAGTGCAACTGGAGAGGGAGGGGTCCCAGTTGGGCAGCAGGGAAAAGGGGAGCTGCCTAACCAGGCCCAGAGAAGAAGGGAATGTAGCAGCCTGCCCAGGAGGAGAGGAAAACCACCACAGTGGAACCTGGAGGAGAGGGGGCCATGCAGCCCGGTCTGGGGGAGATGGGCAAAACATGGGAAAAGCTGAGGGAACCAAGCAGAGATACTTTCCCCTGCCCAATTTTTATTCTCCTTCTCCTTTCCCCTTGCCCTTGCTCTTCCTCTTCTTCATCTGGTACTGGCGGAGAGGCTGCCTGTGGGGTAATTCATTGGCAGGTACAAGCAGCTGGAGAGTAGTAGACTAGTGAGCAGCTGGTGGCTTGAGAGGGAAGCCTATTTTTTTTGTTGTTGTTGTTTTTATTTGTGTTTTTATCTTTGTGGGGTGACTGATTGATAAAAACAGGCAGCCTGAAAAGAGGAGCCTAGCCGGTCCTGGTGGTCTGAGAGAGAGAGCCAGATTTTTGTTTCCTTTTGTTTTGTTTTGCTTGTTTGTTTTTTTCTTCTCCTCTTCCTTATTTTCATTCCTTCTTCTCCTGTTTTTCTTCTTTTCTTTCTTCTCTTCTATTTCCCATTCTTTTATTTTTCCCTTTTTTCATTTTTTTCTTCCTCCCTTTTTATCAGTTATTTATGTTTCTTTTTTTCTCTTTCCTTCCTCTTTTTATATTTTCTTTCATTTTTTCCCTTTTCATTTCTTCCTTCCTTTCTGCCTTTCCATGTTTTGTCTTTCTTGTTTCCTTTCTCAATTATCTGGCATTTTATTTTATTTTTTCTTGTTTCTTTTTTTCAGCTTCTTAAATTTTTTTATTCCTGTTTACTATTTTTCGTTCTTGTTATATTTTTTCTGTCTCTTTTTAAAATTCTTTTTCCTTCCTTCTTCTTT
>JAQZBX010048770.1:0-20108 GCA_029593785.1 Cabassous unicinctus
CACTGGGTATTAACCTTTTCATGCCTAATTTTCAAAGAAGCCTTCAGCTGGAGCTAACATTTGAAATATCAGACTGGGAAAAAATCTAACAAGATTGTTTTTCCACACAATTCAACCATGAGTTCAGAATTTTGCCAAAGACCTACTAACGAAAAATAAAAATGTAAGATTGAGAAGTAATCTGGGACTCTTTTTTATTTTTATTTTTTTATAAAGATTTATTTATTTACTTGATCCATTTTAAACCCTCCCTTCACCATTTTTGCTGTTTTTTGTGTCCATTTGCTGGGCAATTCTCTGTGTCTGTTTCATCTCTTCTCATCCTCCTCCTCCAGTCTTCACCAGGATTCGATCCTGAAGACCTCCGATATAGGAGAGAGGTGTTCTAGCCATCTGCACCACCTTGGCTCCTGGTTTTCAGAGCTTTCGGAGCATCTCGTCTTGTCTCTCTCCTTTTACATCACCATCTTGCTGCATGGCTCCCATGGCCTGGCGGCTCACTGGCACACAGAGCCTGGCAGCCCATGCTCCTTCTATGTATATATTTTCATTTTACTGGGAGGTCCCAGGGATCGAACCCAGGTCCCTCCATACGGCAGACAGACGCCCAACCATTTGAGCCACATCCACCCCCTAATCTGGTATTCTTGAATGCAGAATTTTGTACTGAATAATATGCAAGGATTTTAAAGTTTCTTTCAATAGACTAGTACTTGCAAATATTTATGAATTAAAAGTTGTGACTGAAAATTCTATTATGCTGGTCACTTTCAATTTTGTATATCTTTAAATGTAATTATTAGGACTAGTTTTTATTAATACATTTTTCATTTTACAAAAGATATTTAGATTATATAAATGCTATATAAAATTATAGAGGATTCCCATATGCCCCTCTTCCTTCAATTCCCACATTTTCCCACATTAACAACATCATTCATTAGTGTGGTACATTTGCTGCAAATGATGAAAACATTTTAAAGTATAAGCTTAAATTATAGTTAACATTGTAGTTTACACTCTCTCCCACACAGTTTTGTAGGTTATGACAAAATGTGTAATGGCCTGTATCTGTCATTGTAATGTCATTCAGGAAATTTCCCAAGGTCCCAAATTACCCCCATATTTCACCTATGTTTCCCAATCCATGCCCTCAGAAACTCTAGTGGCCAATGCCTCCACATGAGTAATATAATTTCCTCCATTGTTAGAATCACAATATGTCTATAGTAGAATACCAGTAAGTCTACTTTAGTCCATAGTTCATTCCCCAATCCTGAGGATTCTGGGATGGAGATGCTCACTCCACTTCTGATTGAGAGCAGGTTTTGATCCCATGTGGGAGATGGATAGGACTCTCTTACTTGCAGTTGAGACTCTCTCGGCTCCTTGGGATGGGCGTTGTCCATCATTATCTCATTGTTTGTTTTCCTGGGTGAGTCCAATGTACTGGAGAGCAGGTATGGCAATTCTGTTGAGACTCTAGGCTGGCACATGTGCTACCCAGAGAATAAAGTCTCTTGGACATACACCTGAGAATTCTGGTTCAACTATAAGTTCAAATAAACTGGAAAGAAGAGGCATGAGTAGAGAAGTCATGTCTGAGTCAAATTCTCTCACACTCTGAAGCACAAACTCCAAAGTAGGACCACTGGCAAGGCACCAATTTCCAGAGGTATCTGCCATGACTGTAGGACCTGGGTGTCTCCAGAATCCTCAAGAGCCATACTATTTGGGGTAATAACTACTTTGGCCATCTATGAGATCCTGCCGAGACATGCATTAGCATTACCTCTCTGACGACCTCCTAACTCACTTTGAAGTCACTTAGCCATATACACTCATTTGCCTCTACCTTTCCCCCCTTTTATTCAAGGTCTTTTTCCAGTTGTGTCAACAGCCAGTGCTTGGTAGTAATGCCTTGGAGTCAGGGAGGCTCTTCCCTGGGAGTCATGTCCCTTGCTGGGAGGAAGGCAATGCATTTATATGCTTAGTTTGGTTTAGAGAGAGGCCATATTGAGCAACAAGGAGGCTCTCAGGAGGTAACTCCTAGGCACTCTACAACGCTATGCTAATTTGCAAATTCAAGAGCAAAAGGCTCTTAGGCATAGTCATCAATACTAAGGGCCCATCAGTGGACAATATTTCTTCAATAGTCATTGCATCTGTACTTTGGGGATTATTGCTGTTCCATTAGAAAATGTGGCAGAGCTCCCCAGGATGAGAATTCAATAATCTTTCAGTTTTGTGAATCTCTACACACTGTAGCAATGCCCCATGAATATTTGAACATATTTATATATGTTATATGTATGCCCAGGTGAACTTCCCCCATGTATCCCCCATCACTGACACCCCACCCTTTTGGCCCTCCCCTGCCATAGTTGTAACCTTTCTGTGATCAAAAACCTTTTCAAAAATGAAGCCAAGATTATTGCCAAATTCAATTAATAGGAAAATGAAATAAAAATGATAGGTTTAAACATGATAAATAAAATACATAATAATTTAGAGAAACTAAAACTTAAATAAAGCACAAAATTTGGAGTGTTAAAAATTGAAAAACATTTAAAAATAAAATAAAAAGTAAAAATTATTTTGTGATGTTTTGGCTTTCATCACTGTAATATCAGTTTTCCTATATGTACAGTGACATTTTCTTCCATTTTTTCCCCAGAGTCTTACATTTTTAAAAAAATTTTCTTCAAAGAAGTTTTAGGTTACAGTAAGGCTACATACAGAATATAGAGGACTACTATATACCCAACATCCTCTCTCTTTCCCCTTCCCTATTCCCCAAAGTACAGATGCAATGACTATTGAAGAAACATTGTCCACTGATGGGCCCTTAACCTTTTGACATGTGGATGGGACATTGGTTACAAGTGATGTATAAATATTGAAACATAGCTACCAACCATGGTTAATGGTTTAGATTATGATTTACATTTTAGACGAAACACTTTTATAATTTTTTAGGAAATTTAACATGTCCTGTGTCCATCATTGTATGATTATGCAGAACACTTCCTTTACCCTCAAATACCGCCTCTTCAATCTCTTCTATTCCTCTCTCCCCCTCCACTCAGGGCCCAGGGTGACCACCGGCCTTCACTGCTTGAAGGACAAGATTCTTAGATACAACAATGCTGAGGACTGGACACATTAGTCTGCCCTCCCCTATTAAGAACTGCCCATGCTCTCAAAAGACACACACCCCTCTGTATGAGAACGTATCAGGCCACCCCAACATGGCAGTCCCATTACTTCCCACTCATTATGTGCATCTCCTCACACTGGTACAGCACACTATGACAAAATGATCACTTGCACATTTTCTAGAAGACTTCCAAGGTGGACCATGTCCCAAATGCCCCCCATCCAACACCCTAAACCAGTAATGCTTCATTGTCATATTTCCAGAATTTTCTCAATATTGCAGTTTCACCCACATATCCACCTATCCCCAGAGTCCACCTATTCCCACCCCCACCCCACCTCCCAGTTCCTTGGACAACCTAACCCATACTCCCCTCTTTATACCCTTGTCAAGCTTGCACCACACAACCCAGTATTATCCCTACACCCCATCATATGTCTTTACTGCACAATACTCACTTCCATCTTATCACAGATTTTGCCAATATGGGCATTGGCTCACAAGTGTCTTCTCCCTATTTCCTGTAAACTTTTCTTCCAGACTCTATCTCTCTGAGTCAGCTTGATTTGCTTAATTCATATCAGAGAGGTCATGTAATATTTGTCCTTCAATGCCTGGCTTGCTTCACTCAAGACAAGGCCCTCAAGATTCTTTCATGTTATCCCATGTGTTAGTACTGTATTCTTTCTTACAGCTGAGTAATATTCCATTGTAGGTGTATACCACATTTTGTTTATCCATTCAAATGTTGATGGGCATTTGGGTTGATAGCAACTTTTAATAATTGTGAATAGTGCTGCTATGAACATTTGTGTGAATATATCTCTTCATGTCCTTGCTTTCAGTTCTTCTAGGTATATACCCAGTATTGGAATTGCTGGGTCATATGGCAGAACTATATTTAGTTTTTGATGAACCACCAAACTGTCCTCCACAATGACTTAATCATTCTACATTCCCACCATCAGTGGATGATTGTTCCTATTCCTCCACATCCTTTCCAACACTTGTAGTCCTCTGTTTTTTTAATGACCACCAGTCGAATCTCATTGTAGCTTTGATTTGCATTTTCCTAGTAGCGAGTGATGTTGAGCATATTTTCATGTGCCTTTAAGCCATTTGTATTTCTTCTTTGTAGAAGCGTCTGTTCAAATCACTTGCCAATTTTTTAAATAGGCAGTTTGTCTTTTTATTTTCAAGATACAGGATTTCTTTATACGTGCTGGATATTAAGCTCCTATCAGACATATGGTTAACCAAATAGTTTCTCCCAATGAGTAAGCTGTCTTTTCGCTTTCTTGACAAACCCTTTGAGGTGCAAAAGTGTTAATTTTGAGGCGGTCACCTTTATCTATATCTTCTTTCACTGCTCATGTTTTGGTTGGGAAGTTCATGAAACCATTTTTTATTACAAGGTCCTGTAAATGCTTCCCTACATTATCTCCCAAGGTCTTTATGGTCTTGGTGCTTATATTTAGATCTCTGATCCATCCTGAGTTGATTTTTGCATAAGGTGTCAGATGGTGTTCCTCTCTCATAATTTTGGGTATGGATATCCAGTTCTCCAAGCACCATTTGTTGAAGAGGCCATTCTCTCTCAGTTGTGTGGGCTTGGTGACCTTGTCAGTTATCAGATGGCTGTATATGTGAGAAGCTATATCAGACCTCTCAATTCAGTTCCATTGTTCAATATGTCTATACTTGTGCCAACATCATGCAGTTTTGACCTCTGTAATATTGTAGAATACTTTAAATTCAGATAGTGTGATTCCTCCAATTTTGTTTTTCTTTTTCAATAAACCTGGCTATTCAGGGCCTCTTGCCATTCTAACTAAACTTCATACTTTGTTTTTCCAATTCAGCAAAAAAAGCTGTGTTGGTTTTTATTGAGATTGCATTAAATCTGTAGTTTTGTTTGGGTAGGATTGACATCTTAGTGATGTTTGTTCTTCCTATCCATGAACAGGGAATATTCCCCCCCTTTATTTAAGCCTTCTTTGATTTCCTTTAAGAGTGCTGTGTAGTTTTCTGTGTATAAATCATTTACATCTTTAGTTATGTTTATCCAAGATTTATGATTTTTTAAGTTATTATTATAAAAGGCGTATTTTTTTAATTTCCTACTCAGAATGCTCGTTATTGGTGTACAGAAATGTAACTGATTTTTGAGTATTGATCATATTGCCTGAAACTTCACTGAACTTATTTATAAGCTCTAGAAGCTTTGTTGTATATTTCTCAGGGTTTCTATGTATAGGATTATGTCATCTGCAAAGAGTGATATTTTTACTTCTTCCTTTCAATGTGGATGCCTTTTTCCTTTTCAATTTCTCAGCAGCTTCCAAACTAAAACAACCTCTAGCAAGTGAAGGTGAAACCTTACACCAAGAAAAATTCAGGGCCAAATGGCTTCAATGGTGAAATCTACTAAACATTTAAAGAATTAACACCAATTCTTCTCAAACTCTTCTAAAGAATTCAAGAGAAGAGGACAATTTTTAATTATTCTATGAGTCCAGTGTTACAGATACCACAGCCTAATAAAGATATCACAAGAAATGAAAATCACAGAATAATTTCCCTTATGAATATATAGCAAAAATCCTTGAAAAAATACTAGCCAACTGAATACATCACATATTGAAAATATTAGACACCATGTCCAAGTGCTATTTATGCCAGAAATGCAAGGGATATTCAAAATATGAAAATCAATCATTGTAATAAACTACTAAAATAGAAAAAGGAATTTTAAAAACCATGATTATCTCAAAAGATGCATAAAAGGTATTTGGCAAAATCCAGGCCATTTATTGTTAAGAACACTTGGAACACTATGACTGGAAGGAAAGTTTCCCAACATAATAAAGGCAATTTATGAAAAACCTACCACAATATCATTCTCAATGGTGAAATACTGAAAGTTTTCCTCCTAAGATTAAGAATAAGACAAGGATGCCAACTTTCTCCACTGCTATTCAATATAATACTCTAAGTAATAGGCAGGACACTTAAGCAAGAGAAAAAAATAAAGGCATGCAAATTGGAAAGGAAGAAGAAAAATTATCTATATTTACAGGTTACATGATTTTATAGAAATCTGAAAAATCTAAAGAATCTCCAGGGAATTTATTAGAACTAATACATGAGTTCAAAGTAGCTGTGTAAAAGGTTCAAAGGGGAAATTAAGAAAACAATTCTATTTACAATATCATCAAAGGAATAAAATATATAAGAACGAGTTTAACCAAGGATATAAAAGACTTTTACATTGAAAACTGGAAAAAAAACATTCATGAAAGACATTAAATAAGACTTAGATAAGTAACAAGATATTGCATGTTTATAGACTGCAAGAGTTAATACACCAAGATGTGAATATTACACAAAGTGATCTATGGATTCAATGCAATGCCTACCAAATTTCAGCAGCCATTTTTGCAGAAATTTCAAATGCAATCCTCAAATTCATGTGGAATTTCAAGGGGCCCCAAATACACAAAACAATTTTGAAAAAGTAGAACAAAGTTGAAGAACTCTCATTTCCCAACTCCAAATTGTATTACAAAGATATAGGAACCAAAAGAGTTGTGGTACTGGCATAAAAATAGAGAAATAGACTATTTGAACAGAATTGAAAGTCAATAAATAAACCAACACATATCTCAAAAATTGAGTTTTTAATTAGAGAACTTGGAGTTTTACAGAAAAGTTATGCATAATATATAATTTCCCTTTACCACTCATTATTAACATCTTGCATTTGTGTTGCACATTTGTAACAATTCATGAAAGAACATGTATATAATTTTACTATTACCTATATTCCATCATTTACAATAGGTTTCTTTTTGTAGAAAAACAACATAAAATTTCTCCTGTTACCAATAGTCATATACATATTTGGGTGCTGTTTAATACACAGTGTTCTGCTACCATCATCAATTACCAAAATCTTACCATCAACCCTAATAGAAACTCTGCACAATTTAAGCATTAACTCACTATTACCTCTCCCCACCCTGGCCTCTGATAAAATATATTCTAGATTCTGACTCTACATGTTTGCTTATTCTAATTATATCATATCAATGAGATCATACAATATTTGTCCTTTTGTGTCCATCATTTTAATCAGCATGATGTCTTCAAGATTCACCTATGTTGTCAAGTATATCAGAATCCCATTCCTTTTTTATGTATGAAAAATATTCCATTTTAAGTGTATAGTACATTTTACTTATCCATTCATCGTTTGATGCACACTTGGATAGCTTCCATCTTTCGGCAATTGTGAATAATGCTGCTATGAACATTCGTTTGCAAATACCTGTTTGAGTCTCTGCTTTCAAATTGTTTTAGGTATATACCTGTAAGTGGGATTGCAGGGTCCTATGGTAATTCTATGCTTAAATTTCTGAGGAAATGCCAAACTATCTTCCATAGCAACTGCAGCACATTACATTCCCACCAGCAATGAATGAGTGCTCTTACTTCTCCACAAACTCTCTCCAACATTTGAAATTTTCCATTTTTTTAAAAGTTGCTATTTTAGTGAGTGTGAAATGGTATTTCATTGTGATATTGATTTGCATTTTCCTAATACCTAATCATGTTGAGGATCTTTTCATGTGCTCTTTGGACCATTTATATATTTTCTTTAGTGAAATGTCTATTCAAGTATTTTGATTATTTTTTTTTACTTTTTAAAATTTTATTTAGCCTATTTTTTAATTGAATTTTTGTCTTTTTATTGCTGAATTGTAGTATTTCTTTATATATTCTGGATATTAACCTCTTATCAGATATGTGATTTCCAAATACATCCTCCCATTCAGTAGGTTTTCTTTTTACTTTCATAATAATGTCCTTTGATGCACAAAAGAAGTTTTTAATTTTCATAAGGCTCCATTTACCTATTATTTATTTGTTGCTTGTGTTGTAGGTGTAAATCTAAGAAACAATTTCCTAACACAGTGTCCTGAAAATCCTTCTCTATGTTTTCTTCTGGTAGGTTAATCATCCTGGTTCTTATATTTAGGTGTTTGAAGCATTTTGAATTAAAATTTCTGTATATGGTGTGAGACAGGGAATTCCCTTCATTCTTTTGCCTATGGGTATTCTGTTATACCAGCAGCATGTGCTGAAGAGGCTATTATTTCCCAAACAATGGATTTGGTGGGCTTGTCAAAAAGCAATTGGCATAAATGCAAAAATCCTCAATAAAATACCTGCAAATTGAATCCAACAGCACATGTAAAGAATTATATATCATGATAAAATGGGTTTTATTCCATGTATGCAAGAGTGGTTCAACACAAGATAATGTGTTATTATTATTGTTACCACAATAACAAATAAAAGGAGAAAAATCTCATGATCATCTCAATTGATGCAGAAAATGCGCTCGACAAAATACAGCATCCTTTCTTCATAAAAACACACTGACAAATAGGAATAGATGGAAAATTTCTCAACATGGTAAAGGGCATATATGAAAAATTCACAGGTAATATTGTACTCAATGGGAAGAAGTTGAAACTTTCCCTCTAAAATCTGGATAAGGATGCCCACTGTCATCACTGTTGTTCAGTATTTTGAATAACAATAGTAAGAGCAATTAGGCAGGAAAAGAAATAAAAGCCTTCTAAATTGGAAAAGAATTAAAGCTTTCACTATTTGCAGATGACTGGATCCTATATAGTAAGTCTCAAAGAAACTACAACAAAGCTGCTAGAGCTAATACATGAATTCAACAAAAAGGTGGGGTACAAATTAATAAGCAAAATTCACTAATAAGAACAATCTAAGGGATATATCAAGAAAAAAATCCCATTTACAATTTCAACTAAAAATCAAATACCTGGGAATATATTTAAACAAGGATATAAAGGTCCTAAACATGAAAATCTACAAATCTTTGCTAAAAGAAATTTTTAAAAAAGATTGAAATAAATGGAATGACATTCCATGCTCATAGATTGGAAGAGTAAACATTGCCAAGCTGTCAATTTTACTCCAAATCATTTCCAGATTCAAAGTCATCCAATCAAAATTTCAACAGCCTTCTTTGCAGAAATGGAAAAGTCAATCACTGAACTTATTTGGAAGGTAAGGGGTGCCAAATAGCGAAAAGCATTTTGAAAAATAAACATAATGTTGAAGGACTCAGACTCCCCAACTTTAAAACTTAATACAAAGCTACAGTGGTCAAAACAGCATGGTACTATCAGAAGGATAGATTTAAATCAAATTTTTATTAACAATCTGAAAAATATCTGATGACATACTTGCAGATATATTTTTTATGAACTGGTACTTAAAATACAGTGTAGCTAATTAAGATGCATTTGACTTTAACTATGTTGTGCCTTCCAAATATATGATAAGGTGGAAGGGGTGGTTTGGCAGTGGATGGGGTGATAGTGGTGCAGGGATGTGAGTTGGATGGACAGTGCTAGAATGTGAGGGTGAGCAGGGTGGGAGGTGATAGTTTGGGCTATCCATGGAAATGGGGGAGAGCTGGAGGAAGGAACAGGTGAATTCTGGGAACTTGTAGGTCTGTGGTTAAAACTACAATGATGGAAATGATCTTTTAGCAAATATGGCAGGGGAGGTTTATTAGTGCAGGACATCAGGGTTGGGGGAATACGTGGAAAAGGATGCACCTGACACATGGATCTATGGGACATGAAAGTGTTCATCTTGTCATATGGTGTTATCTCAGTGGGTGGACACCCACACAATAAACAAGAAAATACTAAACTCCTGTCTTAGGGAGTGCTGCAAAATTCTCAAATAGAGGGGCAAGAGTCTCTTGAAAACATAGGCGGTCCTAATCAAAGAAGACAAACCAAGTGATGCATTTGGAAAAAGACTGTGACCATAAAGGGGAAATATTAAATGCAAATGAGTTTCTATGGCTAAGAGACTTCAAAGTAAGTCAGGAGGTCATTCCAGAGGTTACAAGTATGCACGTCTTAGGAGGATCTCACTGACCACCACAATAAACAATGCCTCAAGCTGGGGGACTCCTGAGAGCTCTAGAAACATTTGGACATGTGAGGAAAGACAGACAACCCAGGAATGCAGCACCTTGTCAGTGGGCCTTACCTTGGATTATATGATAACCTATCCCACCAATGAATTCGAGTTGGACTCATTTATAATTTTCCTACACATGATTCTTATGGTCCTTTTATCTGAACCTATAATTAGCAATATAACCATTAAATATGTGTCCCAGATACTTAAATCTTTGGGCCCTTCATATGCTGGTTGAGCCCTGAATCACAGCAAATTTGCACCCCAAACCTATTCCTCAATTCATCAGATTCATCCAGGACAACTAACCAAAGCATGATGATGGACAATGCCCACTCCAAAAAACAGAATATCTGTAACTTCAAGCAAGACAGTTCTGGACATCTTCCCCATTGTATCTAAACCCTGACTCAAATCAGAAATAAAGTGTGCATCACCATCCTAAAATCCTTGATTGAAGAATGAACAAACAAAAGGGGAGAATGCAAATTATGGGCCAAAGTAAACTTATTATTATTCCAGTAATTGAAGAGTTTTTAACATTGATATAAAGCCAGTGTTGTTCAGAGGCTCTGAGGGGAGGGGGAGGGAAATGTAACATAGGTCATTTTTGGGACACTAGAATTGTTCTCCATGCTATTGCAATGATGGATACAGGCCATTATATTTTGTGTCAAAACCTATAAAATTGTGTAGTATTAAGTGTAAACCATAATGTAAACTATAGACCTTGGTTAGTAGCAATACTTCAATATGTTTTCATCAATTGTAACAAATGTACCACACTAATAAAAGATGTTGTTAATGGGGAAAAGTGTGGGAGGGGGAGAGGAGGAGGTATCATGGGAAGCCCCTATTCTATTGATGTAACATTTATATAATCTAGAACTTTTTTAAAAATAAAAAAAAATAAATAAATATAGCTTTGCCTTCACACTAAATAAATCATATGGTCTATATAAAAATTCTCAGTTACATTCGTCTTTAGAAACTCAATTCCCATGGAGATGGCTTTGTTAAGACCCTCTTCCAGTCTCCCAAATCCCAAGTAAATCCCACTTCTCTTTTCCCAACTTACTGTATGTCTCATTTTCATGGTCCCATAGAACTTGGCTTCCAGAGTAGGTTTCTTCTATCTTCTACTGGGCTGGTCTGGCATCTTAGCCTGAGCTGGTGTCAGCTGTTCTGAGGCTTCTTCAGTCCAGTTCTCCTGGGGTTGTTGATCCTCATGCAGTTGTGTAGGGTTCTGTGACATTACAGTGGATGGTGTAAAGGTTCTTAAATGGGAGGTGGATTACAGGAGCCTGAATGGAGATTTTCACAGAAAGGTGTGCATTTCCCTGCCTGAACTCATAGTCTTTCCAAATTAGGGTGTCTTAAGGCACTTTCACCTCTGTGATAGAGGATGTGTTGCTCTCCATTTCTTCTGCCACCTCTCCTGCCTCTGTTGTTGCACCAGTTCTTACCTCAGCCTGTTCATCTTCTGTTTCTGCTCTTCCAACTTATAGTGCAGGTGTTGATAGATTTATTTCTTTCTGTTACTTCCTTCTTCATGGTCACCATCAATCTTTCCTGAAACTGCTGGTGCCACTGTCTGGATTGGCATAGTGCTGAGGGTGGCTGATGCCTCTTCAGCAACTCCTTGCAAAAGATGTGGCAGCTGAATCCCTCCTTCATGCCACACTGTGTTCTCCAGGATGACCTATAAGGAGGGAACACATGGCAGCAGGTCACACAGTGGGAATATTACTCCCTGGTAACTAACCAGTCCATGGACAGAACACAGGGTTTCACTTCCTACTTCACATGGAAAATTGGTAAAAGGATATATGCCTCAGCCACTCCTTGGAATGTATTCAAGACATAGATAAAACTTGGTGTACCTTACACTTGAACAAGACAGCGTCTATGGTGATCTCTTTGGAGAGCTCAGTCTGAAATACTGGGATGTTTTTCCTATGGGTGAAAATGTGATTTTGGCTTGCCACTCAACAGATGCCCCCTTTACCATGTACACCTCAGTAATACATGCACACCTGACCCATTTATGCTCTGAAGAAAACCCATAGCTTGATGAATTTGAGGTCTGCTCAGATGAATCTGAGGAAGAAGCCCTCCATGATATCCTTGGAATCTTACTGGGCTTGAAACTTGTACTTATTGATTTTAATGCTATAAGCTGCTCAGGTTTGAAGCCTCTGAGAAGAGACAGTTATGTACACAAGATCCCTGGTCCCCGTGGTCCTAAGCTACAAATCCAAGAACTCTGGTCTCATGCATCCCTGGAGGCTTCTCCATTTTTACCATCCCCCAATTGTGTGAAATCACATTGCTTATTTCTCCTCCTTTGGCGATATTACTGTAGAAAATATCCTGTGCACAAGTATCCTATATTGTCTTTTAGCAAGGCTTTACTCTTTGGAAATGCTGTAAACTTACTGGGATTTTATGTTTATAATTGGAGATTCTTCCATTTAAATATTCTTTCTATTTTTACATTTACTTTTTGAATGCCTATTGAATATTCTCCTTTGGAACATGGAAATGGTCTCATATTCCTGAACAATTGTAATATTATGCAAATCTCTGAAAGAAGGTTCCTATATAAGTAATTTTCTAAGTAAATTTCAGGTGAGAACACTCAAACAGGATATATGTAACATCTTTTCAACCTTTTTTTAAGGACCACTAATTGAGAAGGAATCATATTTAGAAACAAATAATTTGTATATTTTGTTAAGGCTGTTACAGGTCTTTTTTGTACCTCTCATAGCAAAGAAAAAAAGAAAGTTAAAATTACCTTTCTCAGACTAGAATCTCTGCTTAACATGTCTTTATTAGATGATATCCTTCACGGGAGATGTAGAAAGTAGATGTCCACGTCTGAAAGCATTGATTCCACAAATCTCAGGTGGCCATGAAACAAAAGCCTCAATTAAAGTTGGTGGAATCTAGGTGATGTTAGCCTAAGGATATCATAGGTTTCTGAATAACAGGGAAGGATTGGAAAGTGCAGGATGAAGAAAAAAGAATGGAAGCATAAGTTTTGTGGTGGCAGGGCATGGGGGGATTATGAAAATCCAGCAAGAGACCTAGGATAGATAGGAGGAACCTCCAAGGAGGGTGACAGAGGACAAGCAGAGGATCAATAGAGAACTGGAAGCTGGGAGAGTCACTTGAGTGGAGCTCAGGGGAGCATCAGAGAAAGAGTGAAGGAGGGGGAAAACTGGCTGGGGAAAGAGTCCAAAACTAGGAATTATAACAGAAGATCAATTTAGGAAAGCTATAATTAAAACTGTGAACCTGAATTGAGGCTATGCTGTTATAGCTGTTAGAGACTTTAAAAGAGGTGGGTAGAAGATAGAGAAGTGTCTGAGCTCAGGATGGGGCAGTAGAACACAAAATGATAGAGACCTCTGGAATGAAAGTGGGATACTGTCCTCCATCATGCCACCCATTCCCATAATATCTTGATCAATTTTATTTTCTTAATTCCTCCAAAGATGCATTCAATCTAATAAGAAAATGTAATAAAAATGAAGTATGAACCTTCTAACCACTCTACTCTAGTTGCCTACCTAGTTTTTTCCTTTCCATCTATATAAAGCATTACATTACAGACTTGATAATTGGGTAATTTGCCTATGTCTATTCTGGAATGCCCCTCAGACTCAATGTAGAATTTTCATCTTTGCTCATTTACCACTCATTTATCCATTCATATGTTAATTCTCTACCAAATGATGGGAAGTACTTCTTTAGTGAAAGACTCAGTGAGCTTTCTCCTTTCACCCCAAACACTTTGTATTTGTTCCTTTGGCCATGGGGAAATAGTCCAAAAGCAATCAGGGAAAATCTGGCCCAGGAGAAATCAGACCCTTCACAACCCAGCTCTCATCAATCAGAGGCAATTTTCCTTCCATCCTAACCTAAATGCTTAAAGGCCTCTTCATTCCAGATCACTGTTTCATCTTGTCTGGGTGAATGTGAACCAAGAACAGCCTCTGAAGAATTTTTATCCCTCCTCCTAGTTGGAGGTTATTTCCCTACCTCTCCTGATTTGGGTGCTCTGATTTAGCCCTGCATATCCATCAGTTGGTAGCCAAATTTGCTGTCCCATGGCAGATCTCTGATGGCCAATCTCATAAGAGCAGATAGGATCTGAATGAACACCAAGTCTTCCAGTCACTCTTCTGTAACATTATCATTGACATAACTCAGTTCTATGTACAAGTTTGACCATAAACATGGCAACATGAAAGACATGACAATTGTTGAAGCAGGGGATTGGTTGAGGGGAGACAGAGATTATATAATAAAAATGAATTGAGGTTTGGGGCATCGATCTGGAGGGAGCTGGACAGGGGGATAGATTGCTCAAGATAAAATCATGAGTTTTTAACCCCGTTCCTGCAAAACAAAGATGGCTAAGCCCCACCCTCAAGGCAGGAGGCCAGGGTGAGCCCCAACTTCCCCCAGACCACTAGCAAGAGGGAGCATTCTCCAAGAGTGGGAGGGTTCTTGCTAAAGGTGGAGAGGTGTTTCCTTTCAGTGGGTTTGGTTGCCTGGACCTCCTTAGAGCTTTGGGAAGCACAACAGCTGCCTCAGAGTGGCACCAGGTTGAGGGAAGAGGCAAACCTGCTGAGGAAGCCTGATTTACCTAAATGCCCTGGGATACAGAGGTTTGGCTTGAGAGAGGGCAGGGTCAGCCAATTTAATAGTTCCATACAGAGGACTATCAGAATTTCAACTCCCCTAAGGGAGACAGGCAGTAGGAAGTGCTTAATAAGTTTTCAAGAGCCTATTTAAGGTCCCCTGGGAGGAGGGGGTGGTCTAGAAGAGGCTTGAAAATCATTTCAGTGTGGTATACTCAGTCATCAGGGTCCCATTTGAATTTCAAAAGGGAACTCAACCTGACCAGGACAGGAGAGGGGGGATCTGCTCATACAGCCTACTGAATCCTGCTGCCCTAGAAGAGGAAAATCTACCTGGGGGAAAGTGAATGAATAGCTTTCTGAAGAGCTAACAGACCCAATTAGAAAGGCAGCTCATTGGAGGGATTTCTGCCTTGAATATATGAGGTCCCAAGTTCAATTCCTGGCTCTTATAAGAGTAGACATCCACTTGGATATCTAACATCCTGCTGAATAGGGAAATAATAGACATTATCTTTTTATGAGCTTCTTTTGGGTCCCTTATTTTTCCAAAAAAAAAAAAGGAACTTAAAAAAAGAATTTAACTTAGTTTACTTGAAAAAACCAACCTCAAAACCAGCAGAGAGAAGCCTGCAGGGTAATTGATGAACACAGGCAGCCTGAGAGGCTCCAAAATGGCCCAAGAAAGAAGGCTGGTCTTCCTTAGTTTTGTTTGACTGCTTGCTTTTGTGTTTGTTTGGGTTTTTTTGTTTTTGTTTTCTTGTTTTGTTTCTTGTTTTTTCCCCCCTCATTCCTGCACCTCCCTTTTTAAAATTAGGTGGCACTAGCTTGTTTCTTCTTTGCTCTCCTTCTTCTTCCTTGATTTCATATTTTCTTTGCATACTGATTTGGTCTACCAATGTGATCTCTTCTCCTGCCTTCATCTTTTTATCTTCTGCTTTCTGTTGTCATTCTTACATTCCACCTTTTAAAATTAGTCCTCAACTTTAATGGTTTTGATTTCTATCTTGGCTATTCTGTTTTCTTTTTTTTAATTAAGTTTTTCTTTCTGTCTTTTCTTTTCTCTTTCTCTCTCTCCTCATCATTCTGGCCTTTTAAACAATTCTATAGATTTTTCTCTATTCTGTTTCCCCTTTCACTGTATGTAATCCACATTTTTATTCCTATTACTCTACACTGCTTTCATGAGTTAAATATTCATTTTACTAAGTCTTATACAGCCCCTCTTCTAACTTTATTATTATTACTATTATCCTTTTTCTTTACTTACATCTTTCAATTTCTCTGGCTCTAATCTTTTTCCCCAAAGGGAACATAGAAAAAAAGCAAGGAAAGAGAACAAGAAGAACAAAGAACCAAAGTGTCAAAGAGAAAACCTAACACACTCACAAAAAAAGCAGCTAAAGAAAACTCTACAGCAGAAAGAGAAGCTAATCAACTGAATAAACCCATAAAGATAAATGATGATGAAAGTGCAACAAAAAGGTACAAACCTTACTAAGAAACAGGAAGATATGGACCAGTCCAATAAACAAACTAAAAACTATGAAGAGATGCAGAACATCGAACAACTAAGAGCTGTCCAAACAAATATCATGGACCAACTTAATGAAGTGACGGAAGAGATTAAGGATATTAAGAAGACACAGGGAGACTATACTGAAGAAATTGTAAACATACATAAAAAGATAATGGATATGATGGTGATGAATGGCACAATCCAAGAAATCAAAAAGACAATGGAATCACATAACAGCAGATTTGAACAGGGAGAAGAAAGAAATACTGATGTGGAAGACAGTACATCTGAAATCAAACAGATAGTAGAACAGATAGATAAAAAGATAAAAAAAAATCCAGCAGGGACTTAGGGATTTAAATGACAACACAAAATGCACAAACATATGTATTATAGGCATCCCAGAGGGAGAAGACAAGGGAAAGGGAAGAGAAGGAGTTTTGAAGGAAATAATGGCTGAAATCTTCCAAACCCTATTGAGGGAGATGGACATACATGTCCAGGAAGCACAGTGCACCCCAAAGAGTATAAATCCTAACAGTCCTAGTCAAAGACATATACTTGTCAAAATGTCCAATGCTCAAGACAAAGAGAAAATACTCAAGGCCGCCAGAGAAAAGAGAACCATCACATACAAGGGAAGCTCAATAAGATTAAGTGCTGATTTGTCATCTGAAACCATGGAGGGAAGACAACAGTGGTATAACATACTCAAAGTACTAAAAGAAAACACTTCCAGTCACAAATTCTCTATCCAGCAAACCTGGCATTCAAAAATGATGGAGAGTTCAAAATATTCACAGATAAACAGAAACTAAGAGAGTATGCCAATAAGAAACCTGCCCTTCAAGAAATACCAAAGGAAGTTCTACAGTTTGAAAGAAAAATACTGGAGAGAGAGAGTGGGAGAAGAGAGTCAGAAAAATTCAAAAGACAAAAGGAGAAATAAAAACAACATATGACATACATAAACCGAAAGAAAATATGGCTGATGGAAGAAATTCCTTGAGAGTAATAACACTGAATGTTAATGGATTAAATTCATCAGTCAAGAGACACAGATTGGCAGATTGGATAAGGAAATGTGAACCATCTATATGTTGTCTACAAGAAACCCAACTTATACCCTGGGATTTGAGAAGGCTGAAAGTGAATGGCTGGAAAATAATTTTACAAACAAACAACAATCAAAAAAATAGGTATACTAATATCAGACAAAATAGACCTTAAATGCAAAGCTATTGTAAAAGACAAGATGGACACTATATATTAGTAAAAGGGGTAATCTTTCAAGAAGAAAGAACAATCATAAACATTTATGCACTTCATTAGGGTGCCTCAAAGTACCTGAGGAAAACACTGGAAAGACGAGTGGAAAGATACATGTCTCTATAGTGGGGGAGTTTAATACACCATTACCACCATTAGAAAGAACATCTCAACAGAGAATTTTCCACCATGACCAAGTGTGTTTAATCCTGGTTATGCAAGGATCTTTAAACATAAGAAAATGAATCAATGTAATACATCAAATAAACAGATTGAAAGAAAAAATCACAATATCATCTCTATAGATGCAGAAAAAGCATTCAACAAAATACAGCACTCTTTCTTGGTAAAAGCACTGGAAAATATAGGAATAGAAAGAAACTTACTGAATATGGTAAAGAGTATATATGAAAAACCCACAGCCAACATCATCTTCAATGGTGAAATCTTTAAATCTTTCTCTCTAAGATCAGGAACAAGACATCTGAAAAGCTTTCTCTCTAAGAACAGGAACAAGACAAGGATGCCCACTATCACTGCTCCTATTTAACATTGTCTTAGAAGTACTTGCTTGACCACTGAGGCAAGAAAAATATATAAAAGACATCCAAATTGGAAAGGAAGAAGTAAAAATTTCACTATTTGCCGATGACATGATCCTATAAATAGAAAGCCCTGAAAAATCTAAAACAAATCTTCTAGTACTTATAAAGGAGTTCAGTATAGTCACAGGCTATAAGATCAAACCTCAAACCCAGTAGTATTTCTGTACCTCATTAATGAGCAACATGAGGAGGAAATCAAGAAAAAAATACCATTTACAATAGTAACAAAAAGTATCAAATACCTAGGAATAAATTTAACTAAAGATGTAAATGACTTATATAAAAAAAACTACACAACATTCTTAAAGGAAATCAAAGAAGACTTACAAAAATGGAAGAATATTCCCTGTTCAAGGATAAGAAGACTAAACATCATCAATATGTCTATCCTACACAAATTAATCTACAGGTTTAATGCAATAGCAATAAAAATCAACACTGTATTTTTTAATGAATTGGAAAAGTTAACTACAAAATTTATTAGGCAGGGTAAGAGGCCCCAAAACACCAAAGGCATTGTAATGGTTAGGCTAATGTGTCAACTTAGCCAGGTAATTGTATCCAGGTGTTTGGTCCAGCAAGCACTGGGCTAATTGTAATACAAGAGTATTTATGGACTTTGATCACCAGTGAGTTTACTGCGTGGATGGAAGATTACATCTGCACCAGTCAGGGAGATTGCATCATCAATGGGTGATACTTTTATCCAATCAGTTGAATGCCTTAAAAGGGGAAGTGATTTCAACATTCAGAGAGAATTTCCCACCTCATCATTGGTCAGCCAACTTCTCCCAGAAACTCATCAAGAAATTTTCATTAGACTTTCATTGGAGACCCTGGTTTGCAGCCTGCCTGTGGAACCTGGACTTGTGCACCCTCATGGTCGTGTTAGAGACTCATAAAATCTCATATTATTGACAGATATCTCCTGTTTATTCTGTTTCCCGAAAGAACCCTGATTAATACAGACACATTGAAAAAGAAAAATGAAGTTGGAGGTATCACACTACCTGACTTTAAAACATACTACAAAGCAACAGTGGTCAAAATTGCATGATATTTGCACAAGCATAAACATACTGACCAATGGAACCTAATTGAATGTTCTGATATAGATCCTTGCAAATACAGTCACATGACATTCAACAAGGCCACCAAGCCCACTCATTTGGGAGAGAATGGCCTCTTCAAAAAATGGTGCTTGGAGAACTGGATACCCATAATCCAAAAAAATGAGAGAATACCACCATCTCACTCTTATACAAAAATCTACTCAATATAGATTAAAGATCTAAATATGAGGGCCAAGACCATAAAGACCTTGGAAGATAATGTAGGGAAGCATCTACAGGAACTTGCAATAGGAAATGGTTTCATGAACTTCACACCTAAAACAGGAGCAGCAAAAGAAAAAAATAGATAAATGGGATCTCCTCAAAATTAAAAACTTCTGCACCTCAAAAGTCATTATCAAGTAAGTAAAAAGGCAGCCTACCCCACGGGAGAAAATATTTGGCAACCATATATTTGATAGGAGCCTAATATCCTGCATATATATAAAAATCTAACAACTCAAAATTTAAAAGTCAAACAACCCATTTAAAAAATGGGCAAGTGACCTGAAAGGACACTTCTCCAAAGAAAAATACAAATGGCTAAAAACACATGAAAAGATGCTCGAGATCACTAGCTATTAGGGAAATGTAAATCAAAACTACAATAAGATACCATCTTACACTATTAGAATGGTGGCTATTAAAAAAAACAGCAGACTATAAATGTTTGAGAGGATGTGGAGGAATGGAAACACTAATCCACTGCTGGTGGGGTTTTAGGATGGTCCAGCCATTGAGGAC
>JAQZBX010048771.1:0-20110 GCA_029593785.1 Cabassous unicinctus
GGAAGCCAAGAAGCCTGAAACCTGGGCAAACGTCGGCAGCTGTCTTGCTCCAACACGTGACAATGGACTTTGGTGAGGGAAGAAACTTATGCTTTATGGCCTGGTAACTGTGAACTTCTACCCCAAATAAATACCCTTTATAAAGACCAACCCATTTTTGGTGTTTCACATTAGCACCCCTTTGGCTGACTAATACAAGTATGGTGGCTAAACATTGAGCACTTGCATTTGAATGCAGAAATGCCCACTTTGACACCTGTGTTTCTAGACTTCATGAAGCTCCTGGAAACTATTATGGCCTTCACTGATGTTTGGGGTACAATTGTTGGCCTGGGGAATGCCTTTTTGCCACCCCACTCTGAGAAGAGTACCAGGATAAAGTTGTTTCCCAATGGCAAGTTCTACAATATGCCTTCAGGGTTCTGCCACATGCATATATAAACTCACCCACTAAATAACCCCAGTGGATCAGAGAGTATTTGAGTAAGGTATAGCTGCCCAAAGAACAGAGAGTGTTCGATTATATTGTTGACATCATGTTGGTGGCCCAGTGAAAGGAACAAACTGCTCAGGGATTTCATGTATTGCTAACTGGGCTTCAAAAATCTTGCTGAGCCACAAATTCCAACAAGATACAAGGCCCTGCTCAGCAGGTGAAATTCTTAGGTAGTATATTAGCCAGAGTCCAGCACTGGAATTCTGATCTGGTACAGGACAAATTATTGCCACTTAAGACACCCACCTCCAAAAAGGATGCCAAGCAGTTTTTAGGCTATTTTTAAACCAAAAATTTCCATAGATGAAGTGGACAAATTCCTAGAAACACATGAACAAGATACACTGACCATAGAAGAAATAGAAGACCACCAAAAAAATCACAAGTAATGAGACTGAATTAGTCATCAAAAATCTTCCAACAAAGAAAAGTCCAGGACCAGAGGGCTTCACAGGTAAATTTTACCAAATTAATTTTGAGAATTAATACCAGTCCTGTTTAAACTCCTCCAAAAATTGAAGAGGAGGGAAAATTGCCCAACACATTCTATGAAACCAATATTACCCTAATACCAAAGCAAGATAAAGATACTACAAGAAAAGAAAATTACAGACCAACACTAATGAACATAGATGTAAAAATTTTCAACAAAATACTTGCAAATCAAATCCAACAGCATATAAAAACAATTATACATAATGATCAAGTGGGTCTTATTCCTGGTATGCAAGGTGGTTCAACTTAGGAAGATCAATTAATGTAATACACCACATTAACAAATTGAAGGGAAAAGCCCATATGATCATCTCCATTCATGCAGAAAAGGCATTTGACAAAATCTAGCATCCTTTCTTCAAAATAACACTTCAAAAGATAGGTATAGAAAGTCCCTCAACATAATAAAGAGCATATATGAAATCTTCACATCCAAAATTGTACTCAATGGGATAAGGTTAAAGCTTTTCTTCTAAGATCAGGAAAAAGACAAGAATGTCCATTGTCACCACTGTTATTCAACTTTGTTCTAGCAGTTCTAGCTAAAGCAAGTAGGCAAGAAGAAAAAAAAAGCATCCAAATTGGGAAAGAGGAGTAAAACTCTCACTATTCACAGATGACATAATTCTATACTTAGAAAATCACAAAATATCTACAAAAACCTACTTGAGCTAATAAATGAGTTCAGAAAAATGACAGGATACAAGATCAACATGCAAAAATCAGTACCATTTCTATACACTAGTGAAGAGCAAGCTGCTGAAAAAAATCAAGAAAAACTTCAATTTACAATAGCAACAAAAAGACTCAAATATCTAGGAATTAATTTAACCAGGACTGTAAATGATTTGTTGCAGAAAACTATAAAACACTGTCAAAACAAATCAAAGAAGACCTAAACAAATGGATGGATATTCGGTGTTCAAGGATTGGAAGACTAAAGATCAAGAAGATGTCAGTTCTACCCAAATTGATTTATAGACTCAATGCAATACCAATCAAAATTCCAGTAGCCTATTTTACAGAAATAGAAAGGTCAATTACCAAAATTATATGAAGGGAAGGGGGTCCCAAATAGCCAAAAATATCCTAAAAATGAAGAACAAAGTCAGGGGACTCATGCTTCTTGACCTTGAAGTGTATTAAACAGCTATAGTGGTCAAAACAACATGGCATTGGCATAAAGATCAACACAGAGATCAATAGAATTGAATTGAGAAATCAGAAATAAACCCTCAACTGTATGGTCAACTGATTTTTCATAAGCCTACCAAGTCCACTTTTCTTGGATAACACATTCTTTTCAATAAATGGTGTTGGGAGAACTTGGATATCTATGACTAAAAGAATGAAGGAGGAGCCCTATCTCACTTCCTATACAAGAATAAACTCAAAATGGATCGATGATCAAAACATAAAATTCAGGATCATAAAACTCCTAGAAAATTACATAGGAACACATCTACAAGTCCTTGTAGTTGATGCTGGGGTGTGGTGGATTTCTCTTAAACTTTACAACCTAAGCATGAGCAACAAAAGAAAAAAATAGACAAATGGGACCTCCACAAAATTAAACACTTCTGCACCCCAAAGGACTTTGTAAGGAGCATAAAAAGGCAGCCTACACAATGGGAGAAAATAATTGGGAATCACACATCTGACAGGAATGAATGCCCATGCTATATAAAGAGATCCTTCAACTCAACAATGAAAAGACAAATGCCCAATTAAAAAATGGGCAAAAGACCTGAGTAGACATTTCTATGAAGGAGAAATACAAATGGTGAAAAAATACATGAAAAAAAAAAGTTCAACATTACTGGCTATTAAGGAAATGCAAATTAAAGCTACTAGGAGGTATCATTTTATACCTACTAGAATGGCCACTACTAACAAAACAGAGCACTACAAGTTTTGGAGAGGATGTGGAAAGATAGGAATGCTAATTCACTGTTGGTGGGAATGTAGAATGGTGCAGCCACTGTAGAAGTCTGGTAGCTCCTAAGGAAATTAGCTATAGAGATACCCTGTGATCTGGCAATACCACTACTGGGTATATACCCCAAAGAACTGAGAACAGTAACATGAACAAACATCTGCATGCTGATGCTAATAGTGACATATTCACAATTGCCAAAAGATGGAAATAAACCAGGTGTCCATCAACTGATGAATGGAAAAACACACTGTGGTATATACATATGTTGGAATATTATTCAGCTATAAGAAGAAATGAAATCTTGAAGCATATGACAACATGGATGAACCTGGATGACATTATGTTGAATGAAGCAAGCCGGTCACAAAAAGACAAATATTGTATGATTTTACTATTATGAGGTAATATAATGAGAAATCTCATGGATTAATAGCTCAAATATAAGCAGAGAAAATAATGTGATTAAATAATGGAAAGCTGAGGTTTAATCTGTGCAGAATTGGTAAAAAAAGTTGTTTTTAAATGTTTGGAAATGAATAGAAATGGTGAAACTACATTATAGGATTTGTAATTAGTTGCACTAACATAGGGTTATGATATTGACTTGTTTGTGTTGTTTTTCCCTTTTTTTTTTTTGGAGTAATGAAAATTCTCTCATATTGATTCAAGTTATGAATGCACAGTTCAGGGATTATACTAAATACAATTTTCTGTACACTTTAGATAAATTATATGGTTTATAAACAAAATAATGTAGGGTGGGTTGGGGGAAATATACACCAAAGGTAAGATATGGACTATAGTTTATAGTATTCTTTGATGATACTCTTTCATAATTTGTTACAAATATTCCACAACAATTCAAGGTATTTATGGTGGGGTGATACATGAGAGACCTGTAGGATGTTATGCATGTTTGTTTTGTAAGTTCACAACTTCAATATATACTTACTGTTTATTTATGCTCATGTTTGAATGATATACTTGTTTCAACCCAACTTTGAGGGGCACAGGTTGGGGCAGCTGTAAGATCAAAGAATGCACCAGGAAAATGGTTAGACATGAGCTTTATTGGGACTTATGAACAGAAGAGACTTTTTGATGGTGGTTGGTAAAAAAATGAAGCTAGTGTTCCACAAGGAATTGAGGAAAGGAGAGTGCATATAAGGGGTCTCAGGACAAAGATATTCCATAGAGTATGAGAACAGAGTTTCTGAAAATTTATATGAGGTGCATAAATGGGTGTTTGCTGATGTTATCACAGGAAGAGAGTATACTTCCTTGAGGGGATTAAAGTTTACAGGACAATTTGAACTTTTTTTTCCTTCAAGGAGGTTTGTTACTTTTTAACTAGAAAGTGTCCATTTACACTGACAGCTACATGCTTCAGACTGTATTGCATATAATGGGGGGCATCCCAGGCTCTGAGATTCCACAATCCATACCCATGTAGCAGCCAATGTTAACCATAGGACACACACTGTATTCACATTCTACAGCAACAGTGTAACACACAACAGAATAATCAGAGTCCTCTACTAAAAGCTAGTAGACCTATGAATACATGCCACCAGGGCCAGGAAAGGGAATTAAACCAGTTAAGGGGTCAGTAGCTAATTTATCAATGTGCTGCATGTGCTCTTGCATATGATTTAGAGCTTGATAAATATTACAAGAATGATTAGTATTGTATACATAACATTGTGCATTAATGCTTGACAGAGTAATTACATAACTTGAGGGGGATAGCCACCCCACATTACATACTCCATCTTGTTTTATACAGACAGGGGCAATATGATTTAGGGTGACAGATTTAGCTGTAAACTATTCTAAACCATTATATACGACATATCCAAATAATGTTTTAGGCTTATTCCCTTCTTCCCTTACAAGGGAAAAAATATGATTACAAGTCTCATTGAAAGACAGCAGCCAGATTTCAGTCTTAAATGAGAAGGTCTTGTTCCAAACTTGTTTATGAGTTGTATCCTGTCATGCCAGCAAGGTGTTGCACACCATCCAATTTGAAGGAGTGACAGGCCAAGGAAGTCCAGTAGCACATGAGGATGGCAGGCTTGTGCAAACCCAACACTGGGTCTGATTGTGGGCATGTGTTACTGCTGAAGCCCACTGCAGGAATGTATGGCTAGGGTGTTATGGGTGAAAAGAAATATGTTTATGGGGCAAATAAGGGGCAGATCATGCTGGTCTAAGAGTATACAAGCAGCATTTCCATTAGTAAATAACAAAGTACCAGGTAAGGAAATTTTATGAGGAGGCTTCCAATATCATACATTTTTCCCTTCTAAATTTTCTGAGTTTTCCTTAGTGACATTAAACACTCATTTAAGCATAAGAAGAGTGCACATAGATATATTTAGGGCCCCAGTGGGAATAGGAGACCCTAGATCATTAATAAAGATTTTTTACTTGCAGTTTTTGTACAAATTGTGTTCTTATAACAATATTTTGAGTGACTTCTATCCCCCATGGGCTTAAGATTCCCAATCAGTGAGGATGCATAGGCCAGTAGCAGGGCCAAAGGACCTCATTTTCCCCAGTTTGTATAGTTTGAGGCATAGGCAGCAATAGATTATTATTACTTCCCCTTTTTTCTCTTTCTAGGCAGTGAATAGTAGCCCACTGGTTACAAGAGTTCCATGGCAGTGTCTGTGGCAGAGAAAACATACTTTGTAATCCACTTGCCACCATCCTACTGGAGTCTGTGCTCTGACAATATGTCCCATCTGGTAAGGTAATTGCCACAAACATCAGAGTGCACATGAAGGACACTCATGGATGATGTCCACAAGCTCTTGGTGAGTGACAGGCAGCTGGAACTGCTGGGCTAGGTGCCACAGGGATTGGTAGCCATGATGTCTGCTTTTCCTGAGGAGCTGCTCTGCTACTTCTTGGGTCTCAGTAGTATGGCTCCAGAATTGTGTGAGGGCATCTGCCTTGACATTCCAGAGAGGGGTGTTAGAGAAGTGGGCAGGGATGTGATAGACAGTTACCTGCCACTGCTGGACATTCCAGATGTCCTTCCACAGATCTCTCCCCTACAGAGCGTGGCCCACAACAGTTCATTGTTCCTGTCTTGTTTCTAGTATCTGCAAACCATCCCTGGATAGGGTTGGCCATCTTCAGAGTGACTGGACACTATTGGGTTAAGCCCTCTACTTGCAACAGGATGTGGAGTTCTGCACACAATTGCTTTTCCAAGGGGCTATATTGTAATGTGGCCCCTTTCCACAATTGTGACTAAAACCTAAAGAGTATTTGTTTAGAATGTTAACTTTGCCACAAACCCCACTCAAAGCCATTATTGGTGCTGGCCATATCCAATTCACATGGTAAATCAGGGTCTACCCCCCTTACTGCTTGGGCCTGTGCTATGGCCCTTTTTACTTCTTAAAGTAGCCTGCTGGGGGTCCTCCTATTCCTATGCATTGCTTTTCCTGATTAACACATACAATTGTTTTAATACCTGAGCTAAATGAGGGATGAAGGGTCTCCAGTACCCCAACAACCTCAAAAAGGCCATTAATTGTTTAGGAGTCTGTTGTGTGGGAAAACACTGTACCTTATCAATTAGAGCAGAAAGTATAGTTATTTATTGTCTTTCCTGACCAAACAACACCTAAGAATTTGACCAAGCAGCTAGGACCTTGCAACTCATCCCAATTGTTTGCCCATCCCAGGCTCTCAAGATGAGATATTTCCTCTGTTGCTTCTTTTAATTCTGAAAGAGAATTACTGGATAACATAATATCATCATTATGATGGAATAGTGTTACACTTACAGGTATTTTCCACGTGGCCAGACTCTTTGCCACAAGGCTGTGACAGATGGTTGAGCAATGCACATATCTTTGGGCAAACACTGTAAACATCCATTATTGGCCTTCCCACATGAAGGTGTACACAGGTTGGCTTGACTTTTCTAAGGAGATACTAAAGAAAGTATTAGCATGATCTAAAACAAAGTGATTGTGACATAACTGAGTATTAATTTCTTGCAATAAACCAGCAATGTTTGGGACTGCCGCATACAGTAGTGGTGTTACTTTATATATTTCATGATAATCTACTGTCATGCACCACTCTTTGGCAGGCCCCAATAGCCACATGTTTTTATATAACCATAAAGAAGCTTGTTCAGTGAAGGTAGGAGAAATCAGAAGAAAAGGAGCTAAAGCAGGCACCTCTTTATTTTTTGAGATTTATTTATTTATTTATCCCCCCCTCATTGTTTTGCACTTGCTGTCTGCTCTCTGTGTGTTCTGTGTCTGCTTGTCTTCTCTTTAGGCTGCACCAGGAACTGATCCTGGAACCTTCTGGAGGTGCTCAATCTTGCACCACCTCAGCTCCCTGGTCTGCTGCATCTCATTGTCTCTCCTCTGTGCCTCTTTTTGTTGCATCATTTTGCTGTGCCAGCTTTCAACATGGTCCAGCACTCTGTGGGGGCCAGCATTCCTGCATATGCCAGCACTCCTACACAAGCCAGCACTCCTGCATGGGCCAACATTCTGTGTGGGCCAGCTCACCACTCAGGCCAGATTGCTGCATGGGCCAGCTTTACTTTCATCAGGAGGCCCCAGGAATTGAGTCCTGGACCTCCTATAATGTAGATGGGAGCCAAATTGCTTGAGTCACATTTGTTTCTCAGCATGCACCCCTTGATTCCCAGGTGGAGAGGTACCTTCTGTGACATATAATATCTTTTAAATAATTAAAACCATGATTAACAAGATTACACTAGTATTTAATGTTATGCAGAAAACATTTTTAAACCTTTAGGAATTTTATACCACCTTTAAGTAATTATATGAACATTTTACCCATACAACTTTGGTTAACAGAAGGTTAGAAAATCCCTTTTAATTTTATAACACTTTTAATTCAACTTGAACTATATTAAGTGAACTTAACTATTTTTATTATTTTACTTTTTTCAAGGTGAAAGAATAATGATTTTGCAATAGTTTGAAATAAAAAGAAACCTTCTAGGGTCTGACTTTGAAAAAGCAAAATGTTAGAGGGAAGCCAAGATGGCAGCAGAGTAAGAAGCTTCTGCAGTCAGCTTATGCTGCAGGGCACTTAGTAATCACCCAGAGCTATCTTAAGCACATGTTTGGTGGTCCCAGAATACCAGAAGACTATCCTGCAACATCCCTGAAAGTATGGAAGCAGATTGCCCATCTGCAGAGAAGACTCATAAGTAGAGCCCTCCACACTACCGAGGTCAGTGCCCATGGCACAAGTCACCTCAGGAGCTATTCTATGGCTGGACTTGGAAACTCCATTTCCCAAAAAATGGGGGGGAAGACATTGTGTGGCACCAACTTCAGCTAATGACTAGTAAATTCAGCAAGCTAAAGTATAATCCTAAGAACAGCTAAATTTGAAACTGTCCAAGTCAGAAAGAGGATGGTAGCCACCATTTTAACTCTCTCAACAGCTTAAGGAGAAGCAGGCTGATTGAAAATCACAGTGCCATTAGGGACTGGTTTCTTTACACCCAGATTGGATTGCAGCTCCAGCCTAAACTCCAGCCCCACCTACAACAGGGCAGAAGCTGGGGGACCTGCATCACCTCTCTGGGAAACTGCAAGCTAAGCTGCAAAGGCCAGTGTTTATCTTATTCTACTGGTGCAAGCTGCCTCAGGAACTATTCCATGGCTGGAATTAGAAGCTCCATTTCCCATAAATGGGGGAGGAAGAGATGGTAGTCCACCAACTTCAGCTACAGATTAGTGGACTCGGCTGGCTGAAGTATAATCCTAGAAAAAGCTAGGGTTTGAACATGTCCAAGTTGGAAAGAGGCTGATGGCCACCATTTTGACTCTGCCCCTGGCATGAGGGGAAGCCAGGCATACTAAAAATCCAGTGAAGTTATGGACTGGCTTCTTTCCACCAAGATTGGACTGCAGCCTTGGCCTAGGCTCCAGCCTTACCTCCAGTAGGGAGGAAGCTGGTGGGACCTGCACCAGGCTCTACAGGCAACTGTAGATGCTTCAGCCAGGAAAGACTGAATAGTCAGACACCTGGGGCTGCATCTTTGCACCCCAATAGGATAAGAGATGAGCTGGGCATCCTCAGCCTGTCCAGGCAGTGGCAGGTATTTTCAGCCCACATGAACTGGTTTGTTGAGTGCCTTTGAGTCCCTCTTCACCTCTGCATCCCGAAAGGATAGAAGGGGTCTGGTGTTACCCCAGCCTCTCAGGAAAATTGCAGGCAATTTTGGCCTGCACAAACCTGATTGTTGGGCATCTGTGGCTCCACCCATATCCTTGATAGGACAAGAGATAGACTGTGTTTGCTCAGCCTCTCTGGGTAACTGCAGGGGCTTTTGGTCCACACAACCTGGACTGGTGGGTACTTGTGGATCCAACCTCATCCCCCCATAGGAAAGGAGGGGCCTGGTGTCTCCACAGTCTTTCTAGGCAATGGCAGACATTTTTGGCCTGCATGGACTGGACTGTTGGATTCCTATGGATCAAACCCCTCAATAAGACAGGGGAGGTCTGGTGTCTCCACAGCCTCTCTGGGAAATGGTGGGTACTTTTGGCCTACAGAGATGGAACTGTTGGGTGCCTCTGGGCCCAATCCCATGCCCTAATATGATGGGAAGGGGATGGTGTTTCCTCAGCCTCTCTGGGCAATGGTGGGTAATTTCAGCCTACAGCGACTGAACTGTTGGGTGTTGGTGGTTCCATTCCCACTCCCTAAGGGGCAGAAAGACAATACTCTCTCAGCCTCTCAGGACAACTGTAGGCATATTCAGCCCACACAGATTAGATTGTTGGGCACTCCAGAGCATCCATTCCCACCCCTGGCAGGGAGGGTGTTTGGTTCTATATCAGTTTACCTGGGAAACTGTAGTCATTTTGGACCCACATGGCATAGATTGCTGCCTACAACTACAGCTCCATCCCCACCTAAGGTAGGGGAGGAAGGGGTATGAATCTTCATCAGTGTCTCTGGGTAACTATAGACAGTCTTGTCCTGCCCAACTTGGATCATTATACACAGCTGCAGCTCTGTCCCTACCCCTGACAGAGGAGAAAGTTGGGAAGAATTTCATCAATTCCTGGGGTAACATGGGCAGCTTTGGCTTCCATAGCTTACAGCACCAAGTACATCCTTGACTCCTACTACACAACAACCATGGGAGAAATTACAAGAAAGCCATAAACTAAAGGGAGAAATTGCACCCAGAATAAAAACATCTAGTAAGCCAGATGCAAAAACACCAACAAAAACTTACAATCTATACCAAGAAACAGGAAGATATGTCCCAGTTAAAGGAACAAGGTAAGCCTACAGATGACATAAAGGATTTGAGACAACTAATCATAGATGTTCAAACAAATCTCCTTAGTAAAAATTCAATGAGATGTTTGTAGCAGTTTGATATTGTTTATGAATTCAACAATAGATATGGGATTATGTTTGTGAATTTCTCTGGGCATATAAGATTGTATAGGATTCAGAGGTTTCAGTTTTACTTGATGAAATAATGATTAAGGCTTTGATTGGGTCACATCCGTAGGATGTTGCATCCCCGCCACCTTGGTGAATGGGTCTCACAGAAAAGTTGCACTGCAGAGAAGAGAGTTTTGAGCTTTGAGCTGGAGCCCAGGATATAAACACACAGAAGAGCAGAGAAGCTGAAACCAGAAAGAAACAAGCCCGAGGAAGAGAGGAAACCTGAATTATTGGCAGCAATAAGTAGCCATCTTGCTCCAACACATGGCAACAGACTTTGGTGAGGGAAGATACTTATGCTTTATGACCTGGTAATTGTAAGCTTTTACCCAAAATAAATACCCTTTATAAAAGCCAACAGATTTCTGGTATTTCATATCAGCAGCCCTTTGGCTGACTAATACAGAATTTGGTACTGGAGAGTAGGGTCATGCTTTAGCAATTACCAAAATGCTGGAACAGTTTTATAAATGAGTAAAGGGTATTTTTCAGAGGAATTGTGAAGTTCTTGGTATAAAAGACCTATAGTGCTTTGATGAGACTGTTGATAGTAATATGGATTCCAAAGAGACTTTTTATGAGGCCTTAGAAGTAAATGATGAAACTATTATTGGAAACTGGAGGAAAGGTAATCTGTGTTTTAAAGTCACAGAAAATTCATCAAGATTAGTTCCTGGCATTTAAAAGAAGGCAGAATTTGAAAATAGTGAGCCTGGGCATTTAACTGAAGAAATTTCCAAAGTAAATTCTGAGAATGCAGCTAGCATTCTCCTTGTAGCTTATAGCAAAATGCTAGACAATAGAGATAAGCTGAGAACTGAACTGTTGGGCACAAAGAAAACAAAAACTGATTTCAGAACTTCCAAATCTCTGGAAATCAAGCTCCCAGACAATAGTGCTCCACTTGAGGACTTAACTAATCTTGGAACTTGTAAATCAGGATTGAAGATTCAGTTATCTAGGAAAAACTTGTGGAAAGACTTACTGTCTAATGGTTTGGACCCCTGCTTCCTGCCTGCTAAAGCAACAATTTTTTTGAGAGAGCTGTATGAACAAAACCACTGTCAGTTTGGACTAAAAGGGACATGGAAAGGAGAGATTGAAGGAGAACAAGCTTTAAGAGGAAAACTATGGAAGCTAAGACCTGGAATTAAGACATCACCTTGGGCCAAAGGAGGAACCCCACCAAAGTGTACAGGGAGGGTGAGTTTGCACTGGCAATTGAAGAGGGTGGATGTTCCTGCCAATGTATGAGGAGAATTTTGCTGTCCCAGGGTACAGAGAGGATGGAAGACACTCCCCAAGGATTTGGAAAGGCCAGGTGTTGAACTCATTGCTCTGAAAGGGTTGAGCCTGTATGCCAAATGTTAGGGAGGATGTTGTCTTCACCTCACTGTACTGGGTGTTAAGACTCTTACCCAAAGATTAGGTAAAGTGTGGTAATCACCACAATGCACTTGGAGGGTGAGGTCTATAGCATGGTCACCACCCAGGTGCTTGGTGAGGGTAGAACCAAGAAAATGACCATTGGGCAAGCCTGTGGGAAGGTTGGGTCCCCATGTGGTCCCAAGTAGAAGAAACCATCATCTTAAGAATGACTCTCAGACTTTGACATCTAATAAAATATGTCCTGCAGGTTTACTGAAGTGTAGAGGACCCATGACTCATGTTTCCCTCCAAATTTTTCCCTATTGTAATGAAAATATTTATCCTTTGTGTGCCCATTTGTGTTTTGGAAGCAGATAAATTGTTTTGTAAGTTTCAGAGGTCTACAGCTAGACAGGACTTTGCCTCAAGACTAATTATTTTTTCAAACACATCATGATATGATTTTGTACTCAGCAATGTTATTGACTTAGGTTTTTTAAATATTGTAATGTCTTTTTGGAATTCAAAGGGTGAGTGTAGCAGTTTTATATTGTTTATGAATTCCAAAATTAGATTTTGGATTATGTTTGTGAACTGGTCTGGGCATATTAGATTGCATTGGATTCAGAGGTTTCAGTTTTACTTGATTAACTAATGATTAAGGCTTTGATTTGGCCACATCAGTAAGATGTTGCATCCCTGCTGCATTGGTGGGTGGGGACTCACAGAGAAACCACACTGCAGAGAAGGGGGAGTGGAGTTTTGAGCTGATGCCCAAGAAGTAAGCACACAGAGGAGCAGAGCAGCTGAGTCTGGAAAGAATCAAGCCCCAGGGAAAGAGACAAGGCTGGTCACCTGATAGTCTACAGCTGGCCTTGTGGAAAGAGCAGGGCAGCTGAGTCCAGAAAGAAACAAGCCTTGGGAAGAGAGGAACCCAGGAAGCCTGAACTCTTGGCAGAAATCAGCAGCCATCTTACTCTAACATGTGGCAACAGACTTTGTTGAGGGAAGTAACTTATGCTTAAGGCCTGGTTACTGTAAGCTTCTACCCCAAATAAATGCCATTTAGAAAAGCCAACAGATTTCTGATATTTTGCATTGGCATCCTTTGGCTGACTAATACAATGGCTAAAGAGATTAAGGATATTAAGAAAACACTGGGGAGCACAAGGATTTGAGAGCATACATAGAAAAATAGCAGCTATGGGAATGAAAGGTGCAATAAATGAAATTAAAAATACACTGGAGGCATATAATAGCAGATTTGAAGAAGCAGAAGAAAGGATTGGTGAGCTTGAAGACATGGTTTCCAAAAGCAAACATACAAAAGAACAGATGAAGAATAGAATGGAAAAAGTTTAAAAAGGTATCAGGAAATTAAGCAACAAGAGACATACAAACATATGTGTCATGGGTGTCCCAGAAGGAGAAGAGAAGGGAAAAGGGGCAGAAGGAATATTTGAAGAAATAATGGTGGAAAATCTCCCAACCCTATTGAAGGACATATATATCCATGTCCAAGAAACAAAATGTACTCCCATCCAAATAAATCTGACTAGACCAACTCCAAGACACATACTAATCAGAGTGTCAAATGCCAAAGACAAAGAAAATTCTGAGGGCAGCAGGAGAAAAGCAATGCATAGTATATAATGGATACCTAATAAGATTAACTGCTAATTTCTCATCAGAAACCATGGAGGCAAGAAGACAAGGGTATGATATATTTAAGGTACTGCAAAAGCGAAACTGCCAACCATGAATTTTATATCCAGCAAGATTATCTTTCAAAAAATGAGGATGAGATTAGAATATTCACAGATAAACAGAAAATGAAAGTTTATAACAAAAAGACTGGATTTGCAGGAAATACTAAAGGGAGTGTTACAGCCTGAAAAGAAAAAACAGGAGAGAGAGGCATGGAAGAGGGTATAGAAATAAAATTTTGATAGTAATAGCAGATAGTAATGTCTGCTATCTGGGTTTCAAACCAAGCAGTGTGTGGGAAACAAAATAGCCATGGTGGCAGGAGACCTCTCTTGGGAGGGGTGAGGGTCAGTGTCCTACCTCTGTAGGCCCTCAAATTCTCTCCTGATGAGAGAATTTGTGCCTATGCCTGCCTTAGGTTGTTCCTTCCCTGAGGAATCTTACCTGTCATTGGCTACCAGTCATCCAGGGTCAAGCAGGCTGAAAACAGTTTATGCCTTCATGGTCTCCACACCCAGCACCAACCTTAGGACTTCCTCACCTGTAGGTGGGGTCCCAGTTCTGGTCACTGGTTTTGGGGAACCCAGGTTTCTGAGAGAGCCCAGCACAAGGCATTGAGCAAGAGTCAGACAGTTCAACACCAGGTCTCAGAAGGCCTGCTCAACCTAGGGGTGCCAGGCTCATGGCACAAGGCAATCTAACCAGTGGGACATGTACAGGACACCTCCAGGTAATGATAGGAACAATGGGAAGGGAGGAAATTGGGAAAACTGTGTGCAGGAAGAAAAAGGGGTCACAGAGTCAGGCAGATAGGCAAGCAGGTGAGAAGGAGGGAAAGGAGAACTTGGGGTGAAAAATTAATTTAAAGGTATTTTAACCAAAGAGCCCCCAAGTCCCCCCCTTTCATTTCTTTGTTCTTGATTTCCAGATGTGGGAGGTGAGAGAGATGAAGCAGCAGCCAGGGTGATGATTTTCTGTTCAGTGTGATGAGCTTGAGAAAGGGCCTGGCAGATTAACCAATGAATCTTTTAGGTTTAATTGTTTAAGACTTCCCCAAGTTACTCCCTGAGGTTGGATACTGTTATGGCATGGCTGTGTCCAGGAGTTCCTTTGTTCCTCCATCATTATCTTCTCCATCTGTGGTACTGCATTGAATGAGTGATCTTTCCAGCACATGGCATAGCTTCAAATCCTTTGCTAGCAGCCACCAGGAGCCTTTGGGATGATGAGTTATCCAGCTAAATTTCACCCCATTGACATGCCGATTGTGCCGCTGGTCTGAATCATGGCGGTGGTCACCACTTGCAGGAATCCATCCTGCAAAGTCTTGCGGGGGTCTGTCCAGCAGTGCCCACGATGGTGCAATGAAATTACTCTTAACATGGAGGTTGAGAGAGGTCAGAGGGAGACCAGCTGAAGAAGCTGTGCTCCCAAAATGATTTTGGAAACTGTCTCCAAACAAACCTCTTACAACCTATGATTACCATTAACAAAACAAGCTTGTCAGAATAATGATTCAATTGGTTATATGCAAACACAACTTCTCTTCATTTCAAATATCTAGTAACATGCAATATAAGAAAGAGTTTTTTTGGGTGCAAATTGGCAAGGGAGGCTTGTTGCTATCATGATTAAGCCATGATTTAATTGCAGGCTTACAAAAGCAGCCAGCATTCATTTATTTTTTCATCTTTTACTTTCATAGGGTTGTCTGGTTCAAAAGTTACTAAAGTTTAACAGCACCAGTTTTATCAATGTGGCTATCCAGGTCAATTGGAATTAACATGGAAACAAAACAGAAAACATTAATGTTGCTAAGGTTTTTTTCCTCACTTCTCTAGCAGTTAAACTAATTTCATCATCCTCCACTAACCCACAGTTGCATCATCCAGGAGGCAGGAGGTTTGTGGAGTTGCTGCCAGAATGATTTCCTTACTTAAGTTACCTTTATCACAGGATATTTTCTTACAAGCATGGTTTCACTGACAAGTCCTCTATTTAACACTTCTGCTTGTGTGGAATGTTTTATCTGTGATTTAGCCTTTATTTGAACATGTGGTTTAACATGATTCTTCTATAGTTTCTACATCTGAGTCACTATCTTCTTATCTAGTTGCTGAGAGAGACCTATTACTAAGACTGAGGTGGAAGTCCAAAAATCCCTTTCTAATCTTAACTTTTCTTCTAAGTGGTAGATTTCTTTGTTTTCCCTGAGACAATCTGCTGTAGCTAACCATACCACCCTTAGCAATGACCAGCAAAATGCTGTGACAGTGTGCCTGCTACCTTTACCAAACTTTATAATCTTTTGTTCTTGTAGCATGCTCTATACTCCCATCAGCATTTTCATGGCAACTTTATCAATGGAACTTGACAGAGTTCCACAACAGTCAAGCAAGTGGGCAACCCTATATTCTCTTGGTGGTCCCCACTCATCTGCTCCCCACTTGTCCATGAGGACAGTCACCCCAACCCACATGGACACTACAGGCCAATTCAGGGTTACCCCATGGAGTCTCCCTTCCTGGAGCTCATGCCCACCACTGGTGGTCCTTCAGTCTCCTGGCTGAGGGTCACCAATTGTTTCAACTCAACTTTGAAGGGCATGGGTTGGGGCAGCCACAAGACATAGTAATGCACCAGGCAAATAATTAGACATGAATTTTATTGGGACTTAAAAACAGGAGAAGCTTTTCAATGGTGGCCCATCAAAGAATAAAGTTAACACTGCAAAGAAGTGAGGAAATGAGGGGGAATATAGTGGGTTTCCATAGGGTATGAGAACAGTTTCTGCAAAAGTTACATGAGTTGCACAAATGTGGTGTTTGATGATGTTAAAACAGGAAAGGAGTATACAGCCTTGAGCAGATTAAACTTTATAGGACCATTTCTACATTTTATTCCTTCAGGGAGGCATGTTAATTTTTAACTAATAATTGTCCATTTTACACTGATGGCTATGTGCTTCAGACAGTGTTTCATTTAAGGAGGGCATCTCATTCTCTGGGCTCCTATAATACTTCAATAAATTGTTTCTAAAATGAAAAAAATGAAAATATATAGGTAGATAGTATATTGTTTAGATAGGGAGTAGATACATAGACAAATAGAGATGATAGATAGATTAGATAGATAGATAGATAGATAGATAGATAGATAGATAGATAGATAGATAGATAGATAGATATAGAGATGAAGAAATTTTGAGTGCCTCACACACTGAGGCCTGGTGATTGAAATTTTCCAGTATCACTTCTCTGAACAGCTTATTCTGGGAGGTATCTAGCAAGGCCCATTCTTCCAGAGTGAATGCTATAGCCACATCATTGAAGGTGACTAACTCCTTTAAAAAAATCACAGAAATTTAGGTTCACACAGGGCCATCCATATGAATGTCTTGAGTGTGATGCTCAAAGTGACAGCTTTGAGGAAGCAGAGACTGTGTATACAAAGTTCAAAATATTTTGGGGGTTCCTGTAAGATCATTCTCAATGCTGAACCTTCAGATACACCCACAGACATATATATACTCTGAATACGTAAAACTCCATTGTAAAGAGATAGCACATGACATGTGGTGTGATATCTACCTGGAAATTTCCCAAAAAAACTTATAATTGTGACTTCTTGCTGTTGATTATAAAATTTTCTCTAGAGAATTCATAACTAAAACCCTCATTTATACTAATTTCAAGTATATCTACAGACTCATCATAAAACAAGAAATATTCATGGTATGTCACTTTTAAATAATGAGTATGGTTAGATTATTCCCCTTTATAGATGACCTCATTTCCCTTTCATTTATAAAGTTGTTTAACAATATGTTATGCATTTTTACAAATCCAATCAGTTAATGTGTGAAATGTGTTCTATCTAAATTCAATTCACAGATACAATATTAATTAAAATAGCAGTATTTGGAATAAATGTTCAGAATTCTGTAGAAATGAAGAAGTTTCATACAGAACTCAGGATCAGTGAGTGCTGCTTCCCTCAACTATACAGAACTGGGTGTTCAATATCTTATATATTTGCAGATGTCCAGAATCACAAGCAAGGGACTTGTGAGGTGGTTGTACTGAAATATGACCCTAGCCTGAGCATTCACAACTTTTTCAGAAGTCTATGAACACAAATTTCTATCATCTCTCTTGTATCTTCTATTAACCTGTCTGTTAAATAATAAAAGAAGCCCCTTCATTGTGACTGGTCTCTCCAAATCTCCAAAATTTTTCACATGGGCATAAATTTTGTTCTACTATTATGCATCTCTTGAATACACAGACATCATTAAGGAAAAATGCTTCTTACACATTACTTCCATTAACAAAATTTGAATAAAGTTGATTTCTAAAAATTGAAATTGGGCAATTGGGAACAATAGAGGTAAGGAGAACATGAGTTATTTTTTAATATTTCAAAATGTGCAACTATATTCCATCAAACCTTTATGAAAATTAAAATTGGGGAAATAAATAAATGATATCTCATTTCCTTTTATTTACTAATCTTCTTTTGTGTTTATGGCAACAATGCACAGACCTTCACACCAGTACCTTTAACATTGGATTGAGACTGAGAGTTCTGGGAAGATAGCATCAGAGTAGACAGGCAGGGCTCAACTCTTTCACAAAAACAATGGAGAAAGGGCCTAAAGGTGTCCAAGGGACCTACTTTGGTGGTCAGTAGACTAGGACAGTGCTGTGCAACCCACTGGAAGGTGAAGTACAGAGAGACAAAGAATCTGAAACAACAAAAATGAGTTATTAAACCCTTGCAGTGGCCAAGAATGGCACACACCCCTACCATCATGGCATTAAGCCTGGAAAAAAAGCCCTGGATCACTGCAGCCAACTGAGAGGGGAACAGACATCTTCTTCCCTGTCAGCTGTTACAAGGCAGAAGGAAAGGTGTTTTGGAGGACAAAGAGTGGTTTCTCTTCAGTGAATTTGGCCAGCAGAGTCTGCTTTGAATCTCAGCTCTGGCCAGACCAGAAACATGGGAAATCAGAGGCTGAAGGTGATATCCTGTGGAAAGATATACTGACAAGTGCCACCTCCAGGGTGGACAGGAAACGGCAAGGAGAAAAATTGCTTTTAGGTCTCTTACTAGCCCCAAACACTGGTAGAAAATATGTGCCCCATTAGTGAGTACCTGGACTGAATTTATAATTTAAGCTGGGCAGTTTTAAAGACTCAATAAGTTGAACCCAAAATCAAAAAAGAGCTGTGAAAAAAACACTAGGCAAGAGAGAGAAGTTAACCATCAGAATAAATTCACAAACATATTCAGCTGCCTAGACATCAGCAAAAAATTACAAGCCATACTAGGAACAGGAAGAGATGGCTTAGCCAAAGGAACAAACCAAATATCTTGAAGTGATGCAGGATTTAAGACAACAAAACAGTGATAAACACAAATCTTAATTAATTCAAAGAGTTGAACAAAAATATGACTATAGAGATAAAGGATATTAAGAAGACACTGGTTGAGCATAAAGAACAATTTAAAAAGAAAAAAGTAAAGTAACGGAGCTTATGTGAATGAAAGACTGAATGAATGAGATTAAAAATACATTAGAAGGAAGTGGATATGCCTCAAGCAATTGGGTGTCTGCCTGCCACATGGGAGGTCCTGGGTTCAGTTCTTAGTGTCTCCTAAAGAAGATGAGCAAGACAGTGAGCTCTCACAATGGGTTGGTGTACAAGCTGACACTAGATGATATAACAAGATGATGCAATGAGGAGACACAATGAGGAAACACAAAGAGAGACACAGCAAGCAGGCAAATGAAGAGGTTCAAGCAATTAGGTATCTCCCTCTTACATAGGAGGTCCTGGGTTTGGTTCCCAGTGCTTCCTAAAAAGAAGAAAAGCACACAACAGACAGACACAGAAAGCAGACAGAGAGTACAAACAACAAGGAGGGGAGAAATAAAGAAATAAAACAAATTTTTAAAAAATACATTAGAGAGAACAGGAAAGATGGCATTGGTTTAGGAGGGCACATGCTGACTAGCTCTCTGAAGATGGCCAATTGTGGACAGGGTCATGCCCAGGGGTCTGTGCTGTGGGCACATGAAGTGAGAAGGTTGGGACATCTAGCTGCAGGCAGATTGACAGTGTGGAGTGATCGGTAGAGATTCATGAGTTTTAAGCCTGCCTGTGGTGGTTAACACAGATAGCTGAACCCCATCCACAGGGAGAAAGGCTGGTTTGAGCCACAAATCCCACACCCGCAACTCCCACTCCCAGTGTGAGGGAGCACTCTCCAAGAGAGGGAGGGTTTTGACAGAAGGAAGAGAGGGGATTCTTTACCATTGATTTGGCTGCCTGGACCCCCTCATAGCTTTGGGGAGCAGAAAAGCCAGCTTGAAGCAGCACCAGCTGAGGGGAGAGGTGAATCTGCTGAGGAAACCTGATTTACACACCAGCCCGGTGAAGCTGAGGCTTGGCTCCAGAAGGGGCGGAGTCAGCCATTTTTATCATTCTGCACTGACTAGCATCAGAGCTTCAGCTCCCCTGGGGAGTCCAGGAAGTGGGAAGTGGTTGATTAGTTTCCACAAGCCTAGTTAGGGTCCCCTCAGTGAAGGTGGTGGTCTAGAAGAG